>VZTY01020782.1:0-49603 GCA_013400935.1 Turnix velox
CGTCTCTCAATCGCAGCACAGAAGTACCAGGACACCTTGTGCATATAGAAATGTGTATGTATAGTAACACTTTGTTTTCCTTGTTTGAATAGTGGTAGTTTGGTTTAAATATTAAACTCAAGAGAATGTGACTCAAGTGCTTAAATGATCCAGGAGTTCACATACCCAGATGTAGGGCTCATCCATTAAGAAGAATGGCCTGAGAAGTGCAATTTCACTTCTACAGTAACTACCACAGATTTGTCTTTGGACCTACATCTGGTAAAGGAATTTTCAGGTAACAAGAAACTAACCATAAACCGAACACTGACAAAAACCTATCACTGAACTGTACTGCTAAGCACTATGTCTACTTATCTTTTGAGCACCTCCAGGGATGGTGATTCCACCACCTCCTGCACAACCTGTTCCAATGCTTCCTAACGCCTAATCTAAAGATCTTAAAAGCTGCTTTTCTTTTACAGATTACTTTGTTCAAGATGCAAAAGTTTTTGACCATGACTGTAATGGCTAATCTGGAAGATAGTATAATCCAAGCCAACAAGACTGTTGTGGAAGGTGAAATAAATGGCTACACAAGGAATTTTATGCCTGCTGTACAAATGCTACCTGCAGAGACCAAGAACTGTCAGCTAGAAAGTCTTAGCTTGAGCTGACAGAAGATCACTGGATTGAATCAAGCACTGTGAGCTGGAGCAATGGCCTTCATTTTCTTGAACACTTCAGAGGAAGATAGAGGACACTTAAGCATAGGAATGTATCACATTTCATTACCAAACAGCTTAGAGCTTTTGTGGCATACTGAATATCCCTGAATTCGTTAGTTAAATCTACTTCATGAATAGGAGAGTACTGCAGGTGTCCACTGATTAATGTTTGAGCATTAAGAAAGAATTGTTCTGTTAACAAAACATATGTACAACCTAATAAAAACACATGTTCTATTGCTGTGTGATGTTAAGAATGTTGTAGGTACCCATTGATTAATTTATGTGGTTGTTGAGAAGTAATTAGTAATTCCTTTGTGACGAAAAGTACAGGCACAACTTACAAAAAGCACATTCCCATCATACATCAGAACTTTTGGGTTGTTTTGGTAGAACAGCATTGTGTCTGTACCTTATTATTATGCTCTTCGAGCACAATGCATTGTTTAACTCTAACAAACTTTAACCTTAGGTGATTCATTCCTACTGTTCATAGATACTGTGGGATGAATATAATCTAAGTAACTTGAAGTCAGTTTTGTTTCCAGAGAAGCTCATGTCTTTTTCCTGTTAACAAAGTTTACTGTTCTTTCTGAAAAGCGACAAACTCCACCTTTTGCAGCTTTTAATTTGTTGCCAATTGGTGATCAAATTATTTTGTTTCTTCTGAAAATCCAGTCTTAAAGAATTTTTTTTCCACCAAGACTGTTTCTGAAAGAGGATACTGGGCAGCAGCTGGGGATATTGGTATTCTGGTTTAATAGGCTCCTCCTCTGTATCATCTTAATACACTTGAAGATGATCAAGGTTTGTGTTGGCAGTGGCTCATCTTTCTTTTCCCTGCTGTTAGCCAAAAGCTAACTCCTGAGGGCAGCTGACCTTTGCAGTCAACAGTCTAGTGAGTCAAGGAAGTAGAGGCAGGGGTTTGCTGAAATACCTTGTTTTAAAAAAGAAAAAAGCTAGGAAATCCTGCCAAACTAGTTGCAGTGGGGAAAAAAAATCTCACTTGTAAATATCTTAGCAGCCATTGTGATCAGTGGCCTTACTTTGATTTTGATTTAGATTTTTTTTTCCCCAGTATTGAGCACTGTGGTCATAGAGTAATTCTTCCCTGGAACACTAGTTGAAGATAGTAATTTGGGTGCTGCCATGGTCACTGGAGATTCATGCCATGATAATTATATAGCAGCCTAACCTTTTCTGATGCTGATGGTTAACCGAGACCCATGAAGATAAATGATTCTGCTCTGTGTGTATCTTTGTTTCTTCTAGTGTAATTATTAACTGAACTAGTAAGATGGATTTCTTTATTTTGTTAGATACATTGTGTATGTGCACACATGCAATATATATTTAAGGTACATTTTAAAAAAAGATTGTTGGGTAAATTTGGAGAGTAAAGGGAGCTGTCTGCAGGATTTGTTAAATGCAAAAGAAAACCAGCCCCTCCTTTTATTTTTTGCTTGGAAAAGTTTTGACTTGAACTGATCCATGTCTCATTTTGTATTGTGCTGCAGAGCTGTTTTCTAGTGAGGTTCAGGCACTCTGTGTGCTTGCTGCAGCTGCATTGGAGAGAAAGAATATGCTACACTGATAGAAGTGGAAAAATTGGGAAATGTAGATACTGTAATGTTAATCATTCAGGCTTCCTGGTAATTTTGATCTTCTCTATTAACAAGGAGACTTTCATGCCTCTTTAGTGCACCTAAGTAGGGCCTTCTCTGTATGGAAGTTTCACTGAAATAAAGTGCAGGGGTTTCACACCATTGACATGAAAAACAACCTCTGGAAACAGTGAAAGACAACCCACCAGCTACAGTGCAAACTGCACAGTGCATTAGAGAACCCTCATGCTCTTCTGTAGCAAAGCGTGGTTCAGAGAACAGTTGCGCCCTCCGTAAGTTATGACCCACTAACTCCTGATATTTTAACCAGCTGGGATAAACACAGGAAACACCTGTGCTCTTTCTCATTGGCACATGTCAGTGTACAACAGGACAGTAACAAAAGATTTTTATAACTGAATTCTTAAAATTTAATTTTCTGATAGAATTTGGACCCCCTCACGGCAAATTGTTAAGAGAGGGGGAGTATAAGGAAGTACAGCATGAAAGTGCAAATTTCCTCATTCTTCCAGCACAGACCTATGGATGTTTACCCTTGAATTTGCTAGTAGCACTAACTACGAGCTCTCAGTTTGATGAAAAACCCCTTAAAAACCAGCTGCTAGTGGAAAGGCTGCACAAGCAGCATGTTTTACTATGAAACGAAAACCTGTCATCCTTTTTGTGTTATGTTTGTCTGTTCTTGTGTTAAGGTGTTTCCTTCTCCTTAGAACTTAATGTTTCCTGCTGGAGGGCACTAATTAGTCATGATTTGCTTTTCACAGCAAGCAGTTAATCTTCTGGAAATAACAATTTAGAGAAGAAGATAAGTTTCCTTTACCCATTTGCTTGGGTGTAAAGTCTATATGAGTGACCTTTTGCAGCAGACATAATTATTCTAATGAACTAGTGTTCAAATATTTGCATATTAAGCTTCTTGGCATTTTCAGAATGTGTAATGTAGTATTTTTTGTATGATATGAAGTGGCATGGATGTTTTCAGTTAACATATTAAACTAACTAAAAATAAAATCCATGAGCTCTAGAGTCTCCCCAAACGGTGGATGTTCAGCAGCTGTCATCCTCTGTTGGCCTGAGAGTATGCTTCCTACCTCTGAGTTCAACCGAAGCAAATGCCATGTTGGAGGTCACCAAAGTTGGACTCTATTTTAAATGAGAAGGTTAAAAGTGACAAAAATATCAAGCAGGCCTTAGCAGTATCTTCAGGAAATGGGTACTATGTTCGTCTTCACATTAGAAGACTGGTTGGCTTCCTTTTGAAATCTTGGTAGTCAAATCACCTGGATATGTCTAATGGAGAGTAGTACACAAAAAGCTTTAATTTGAAAAGATCGTCTCTTTCAGATGGAGCTATTCAGGAAGTTCGCAGTCACTTCTCCTTTCCCCCTCTCTGCTTGGTATGTAGGCAAAGAACATTTTTGCAAATATACATGCACGAACCTGTTGTTCCAGGGGTTCCTGGATGCATTTTCTGTGTGGTACATCTTGTCCTGCAACATGTTATGGTGATGAAGGAACCTGGCTGTGCTGGTGGTTGTAGGACATAAAGTCTTCCCAGCAGTGCTGCCGAGTCACAGATCGCCAGTGCAGTGGTCTGCGGGTCACTGGGTTGCAACTTACCCTGGGTGTGTGGCAAGAGTTTCTGAGTTTTCAACAGCAGAGCTGGAGTTGTGACAAATTATGCCTTTAATCTCTCTGTGCCTCACTTTCCCCTTCAGTATAAAGAAGTAGCTTGCACCGTGTCTAAAAGTAGTCCACGAAAAACAGGTTTTGTATTTTGTGGAGAATGTCAGTAAAAGGCAGAAAATAACACACGATTCCCCACCAGGCTGATTTTTGAATGCTTATCAAGTCAGAGACCTCATCCATCACTCCCATGGATTAAAGAACAGGCACGTAGTTAAGGTATTGTATTTAAAACGTGTTTGTATATGTTTTTTTTTTTTTTTAATTTTGGGGGTTTTTTTAGGGTCTGATTTATTTTAGAGCATAAGCGTTGGAAACTCAACATCCCCGGCCTCCTTGCTGTCACGGTCGCACGGTGGCAGCCTGTCTCCTCAGGACCGCACCTGGCTGACGGGAGCTTCTACGCAGTGGCCCATCTCTCATTGCCTTTCTTTCCCAAGCTGCGCCTTCAGTGAAATTACAGCAAAAAGCTGGTAGTCATCCTTAAATCTCCTTCGGCTACTGTGAGCAGACTTTCACATACAGGTGCCTGAAAAATGTCTGTCTCTCCAGTTCCTTGTCTGTGGTACTGTGACCAAAGCAGGATCAACCAGACAGAATTGTGGCAGTCAGTCATTTTCCATGCAAGTAGTACTTTTTTTTTTTTAATGTGAGCTGCAGTTTTAGGATGCGCAGCTGCTGAAGAAAGCAGTAACAAACATGGGGGTGAGGGAGGGTGTGGGGAAGGAATCAAGGCATCAAGGAACAGGGCTCTCTTCTTTAAACATACATAAGTAGCACCAACTTTATCCTGTTATGGCTGTGTGTTTGGGTTGCCTTATCCTCATTCTTGTAAAATTATTAATTCTGATCAAAGTAAAATAAAGAAAAAAAAAAGACCAGAAGGTTTATTTTTCTCAGGTGTTTCAGTTTGAAAAATGGATGTCTCTTATAATTGAGAACAATTTCCCGAGTTTGCTGAACTGTTACCACTGACTATTTGCCAGGAACAAATTGCTCTACTGCTTCTTTAAAATGGTGTTTCTGTCATAGTTCTTGGTGGGAGAGGAGAGGGGAACCACTACATCATTTGTGTATGTTTATAACAAAAAACTTCTGCTATGAAATTAGGCAGAACTTCACTTGTGGGATGTCATGCTTCACATGCAACTAATTTATAAGAGATACCAGCAGCAAGCAGCTAAAAAAAGGAGTGGTTCAGCAAATATATGTTTGTGACCTGCAGTATTTAGAAAATTCTAGTGCAGCTTCCAAGTTGACTCTCATGCAGATCTCCTTTGTACCTCTCCAAATACATGTGGAACAAAGCCACCTGGACACTCCTTTAGGTTTTTCAGCTACCATGTTCAGAAGCAGTGAAAAGTTTGCAGGTTTTGCTTGAGTAAATACATGTCCCATAAGATTTAAAATAATTCTCTACACTGTTAGCTCCCCTTTTACATAGGTAACGTTTACCTATGTAAATTGAACTAATTTTTGGCAGCTATTAGAGAGGCGTCTGAGGAGCAGTTATGTTGTAAATTTTGCTAACAAATTTTGATAATTCACAATGGAGAGAAAATATTTTCAGATTTAAGAATTAGAAAAGCGGGAAAAGGTAGATCAGAGTGCTAAAACTCTAGTCTTTACTAATGTTTATTTTACATAGAAAATACAACAGCCTAATTTCAGCTCTTAACGAACTGGACAGTTCGTTCTGGTTTGGTTTTTTTCAAGTATCATATCATAACACAGCCTTTGACATTTCATAGTGTGTCCTAATGTAAAATTTAGTAATAACGTTGCTCTTGAATTCCTCAGCAGCGATCTGCTCCCCACAATGTGCATAGGTAGTCTTTCAAACAAGTTTCCCATGTGTTTCAATGGCAAGATAGATATCAGTGAAGCCCCTTCTCTGTACCATGCTTAATCATCCTCTGCAGCACAACAGACATTACTGACCTCAGAGTTCCCATAGAACATAAATAAATCTAGCTTTGGAAAACAAGCAAGCAAGCAGCTGTTGCAATTTCCTGTATTGGGATATAAAACCTCATTACTACTACTACAGCATTGCTTAATTGGAAAACCCTACTTATCAAGATGCTTCCCGAGGAATCAATTCTCACCTAATGATATCTGTGGCAAGGACAACTGAATAATTGGGATGGTAATTTCATTTAATTGTGACATTTTCAGGTGATTTGGGTGATAACCCACAGGCTGCAGTTCAGAGCACCCTCCTGATGGCCGGCAAAAAAACCCAATCAACCAACCAACCAAAAAAACCCCTGTCAATGGTTTTGGGTTTGTTTCATAAAAAGGAAATTTATAAAACCTTGCTGGAGAGGAAATCTTTCTTCTGTTCCACTATCATTACCTTTATTCCTACAAAAAACACTTTGCAAACCTGCCTTCAAAAGAAAGCAGAAGTCTGTTTTTCAAGCTCTACACCAGCAACAGCCTATGACAACACTTGCAGTGACTGTAATGAAAGCTGATTCAAAAAGTCCTGAGGCAATTATAGCTGTGTACACTCTGCTCACAATAAGGCCTGAAAGGAGATTAATCATGCTCTGATCCTCCAACTAGTCTAATGACGTCACACACTGATTCACACTTCAGATGACTCATAGAGCCAGGATAATTATCTAGCAGGTCTTTTGCAAGGCTGCTGTTGGAAGTGTGCACATCAGGGGATTGAGGGCTTGTTTGACTGTGGAGAAACAAGAAAATTGGTATGGCATTTAACTTGAGAGATGGGTTTCCTCCTAGCTGTGACTATGCTTTATTTTAAGTAGATACCCTGAAATTTAAATTTACATGTAAAATTCCTCTTAAAATGTTTAAGCTCAATTCTATTTAAATAATTAGTCTTTAAAAAACAAGCCCTTGTGACACATCAAAGTATTTTCCCAACTTTCATAGAAATTTTCTTTTTTCCTCTGCTGGTAGAAAATGCTGACATTTTTACCATTGTATTACTGTTGATTTTTTTACTAGTCTATGTAACTTTAAGAAAAGTTGTACACTAAAAATATAAAAGTCTGCAAAAATTCCAAAGTACACTCCAACAATTAATGCTCTGCAAATACTTTATTACACAAATTACATTCAGCTTCTGAAAATAGTGTTCTAACAATGATACCATCTAAAAATAAGACATCCCAGAAACACATCAAGGTAGGAAGAAGAAAAAAAAATTAAATAGAGATCTTTTAAAATTTTCTTAAATGCAATATAATGTTAGTGGTTTTAAAAAAATAGAAGAAGATTTAGCAGCTTCATTTTCTTGTGGCACTGTATTTTCTCTGATGCAATAGATTAAGGACATTGAAGAGGAAAGGCACAAAACAGAAACTGGCAAATGAATACTTATGGGAAAAATATTTTTTATGAAGCAAACAGTAAGACTTATTTACAAGATCCCCAAGTTAAGATGATCAAATACTACTGTTTTGAATCAGTGCTGCGATCAGAAGATTGTTTGCTATATCAAGATGATTACATGAAAAACAACGGCACTGATATGGAACTTCCACAGACTCCTCCACTTATAAAAATTAAAACCAAACAAAAATTAAAGGAACCAGTGTACAGCCCCACACAGACTAGTACAACTTACAATTAAATACACAAAATTTTAAACGTGCTTAAGGGAAAAGGAATCTGACATTCTGTGTTGAATCATAAAATGGAGAACGCAACAGCTGGTTTCAGGATGATGAAGGTGCTGGTGGGGGTGGAGGTGCTGAACACTCCTCCTCTGAGTCTGTGCCATCATCTTCTTTTTCTTGATCACTTCCTTCAGTGCTCAGACGGTCAAACCCTTTTCGACTGTAGCCTTTGTGACTTGCAAAGAAGTTACCAAGGTTAAGGCCACCACCAGCTTTCCCTGTGGAAAAGAAAGGCTTGTCACAATATTTGCTTTACTATATGGGGGGGAAATAAAAATTGATCTATCTACACAAGAGTATAGTACAGATTATTTTAAGCTTCCTTACAGAAAATGGTTTTAAAGGTCAGCCCATGAACCAAAAGCTAACTGTAGAGATTATGAAAGAGGAAGAAAACCAGTCTTTTGGAGCAGAAGTTTTGAATTAGTTTTTTCATTTCTTGTTGTTTCACAAAGTCTTAACACAGGCTGTTTGTACTCCCATCAGTTTGCGCTTATTTTCAAAGTGCTTTGTTTAGCTCATCAGATCCAGAGATAATTCACTGTTACTGCTCTCCCACTGGTAGTGATACATCCTCTCGAACAGGCAGATAATGATGGATGAAAAGTGTAATAAGAAACATTTATGCAAAACACCTGAGGGTTTGCCCCCAGTCCTTCATCCCAGAAAGTTCCATCAAATCTGTTATTCAACTTGAAGTGAATACAGAAAGGATGCACCCAGTCACTGTGTTCTTAAAAAGATCTTCAATGATCTTTTACTTACCTCTAAACCTGCCTAAAATTCTGCCTGAACTTGAATCAAGTTTGTGTTCCCCATCAGCTGAAAAATAAAGTCAATTTGAAAAATAAGCTAAAACAACAACAATCATCATAATGATAATAATAACAACAACAATAATGATCCTAATCATCATCATAATAATAATCTATGATTAAATAATTACCTGAATGTTTTGACATGGATATTGAAAACAATGATTGGAAGCTTTATGAAGCAAAACTGGTATTTTTCAGATTCTTGATTAAGATTAACAAATTTTAAATACCAAAATGGTCAGCTTATGCCAAATAAGCTATTACAAAGATTCACTCATATGTTATTTCTGAGAATTTAATTCCTTCAGTTGTTAATTTTGTTACATCAAGAACAACATCCCATGTCATTTATAATGAGTACAACTATGTCCCAGCACACTACAAAATACAGCTTGACATTTGAAATTATATAGTTTCTCTTCAGAGAAATCTTCTGGAAGACAGTGATCTATGCATTTCTCTCTCTCTCTCCCTTCACAAACTATATCCTCCTCCCTGCTAACTCCTTTCATCCTACTCTTGAAGCCAAATCAAATGCTGTGACAGAACCATCTTTTCCTATATACTAATCAGTTTCCATAAACCTGTGCAAGAAATTTACCCAGTGTAACTGTATCATGCTCTTTGACACAGTAAATTCAAGCTCTCCTTGGATCCAAAAGGAGTGGAGAGATGCAATTGTGAATCTTAAACATTAATGGTAGTAATGCAGTAGTCTAAGGCATTAGCACATATGTTTGAACACAGAGTCAGGACACTGCACACTGAAATCTTCAAATAAAATACATCCGATACAGTTGCACAGCAATATTAGTTTACTACATTATCTACTCTGTCACAGTATTTCCTAGCCAGTGGCAGAACTATTTGTCTATTCCATGTATGTTTTCTTCACTTGATGAGCACATGGCAATGAAATTATTTGTGTGACACAAAGTGTAGAGATCAAACTCTTACTCCAATCTACCAGTTTTAGAAAATAATATTATTATAAAATACTAATGATAAACAAATTTACATAGCATCATTAGTACCAATTAAAGCTCTCATAGAAATGGATGTAGTGCATTATGGAAGCATGTCTAACTCACAAAATGCATAAGGTCTCAGTGAACAAAAAAACCATGTAATTCTTAGTACATGTTATCTGTTTGCATGTTGCTTATATAGTATTCAGAGCTTCATCTTCTCAATAGTTTAAAGATCCCAAACTGAAAATCAAACTATGCTCAGAGCATTAAAACATATTCTAGTAATTTCTGAGATAACACATTTTGGCTTTACACTGATTAAAGTTTTAAATGCATGACCTGAAAAGGCAGTAGCTTGAGATGTAATAATAAAGGCATAGGGGGATGTTGTGTGCACTCTGAATCTCAGTTGGCATGCAGTGTTGCAGTAACAGTTCAAAAGGCTAAAAAGACATTAATTCTCTGTTCATACTCTTAGCCCTGAGTATTCAGTAACATTTTAAATTGTAGTAATAAAAGCCTGTTCTCTGGAGATATTCATGGTTACCTCCACAGACAGTAGTCTTCCTCCACTGAATAAATATTAGAATTGCCAGCAGGATAACAACAGGAATAACTAGAAGAGTTGTAACAAGAACAAAGGAAACTCCAGTGCTGGTCTGTTGGACCAAGTGTTGTTTATCCTGCTTCTTTAGAGGATCCGTTGATTCTCCGTTGTTTTTCAGTCTGGCTTCTACAATTGTTTCTGAGTCTTTAAAAAGAATATATTTTCAGTATGTAATCCATATGTGTCAAGCAACATAAAACAAGGCACTATAGAAAAGGACAAGTGAGTATGCCTGAAATGTAGTGTAACAAGAAAATAAAAAGCAAACACTCATGGAGAGACATTTCTAGCTTATGTTATTATCCCAAATGCAAGGGTGAGAGAGTGTGAATGATAATACTCATTAGGAGAAGATGCCTTCCCTTTTCTTGTATAGGGAAAGGAGAGGTATCAGAGAGTTTCAAATTCAAAATTATCACTTAAAATGCAGGAAAATCTCCAAAAGATCTATTTTTGCACATAGCCTTGTGTTGTATCCTTTTGATAATAACACCTCCACAAGAAATACAGAAGTACAGTTAAACTTTATTATCACAATCAGAAAGGAAAGCACTTAAAGTTCTTTCTAATAAACTCAAGCAAAAGGGTTAAATTTCAAGTTCTGCTGCCTCCTGTGAAAAAATTCTGGCTCTGTAAATCTGCAGAGCTTTTGAAAACTGCATCTCATCATTCTGATATCCGATCAATCAACCTATCCACCTATAAGAAAAACAATTTGATTAAAATCCTCTATGCTGTTTTGTTTGTGTTTATAAAGGATCACATACTTTGTGCGAACTTTAAATGAGTAAGACAGTCTATCTATCTATGTATTTAAAGTAAAACTTAACCACATGTCTCAAGAAGTAGCTGCTTCAGAAGCAACTTTGAACCAACTCCACTTGAATCTAATCAAACTTAAAATGATTTTCTATTCTGAAAGAATAGCAAAGGCTTCACTTTACAGTTAACATTAATGCAATGATAAAATTTACTTGCTACCACTGATAGAATTCTGACCAAGATAGAATGATAATATGTTGTCCGTTCAAGAAGCAGTTACAGCCAAGACCAATTTTCCTCCATCACTATGTCCATGTCTGGGCAAAGCTACAGTTCTTGCATATTTACACACAATTCACAGCAGTGGAAACAGCAGGAGGCTGTGAAAGTGCACACCACTGCTATCCATTTATTAAGCAGAGGAGGACATTGACCGTCTGCTTTCTTCAAATAGAAATGGAAGATGTCACTTTCAGTCTGCATGCCCTAACCAGTTTTAGAAACTGTTACTTAAAAACTGTTTCTTATCCTGCTGATTCCATTGCATTTTCCTCTGTAACATTAGAAGTGTCAAATAGCATGCTATCTTTCTGAAGAAAGAACAAATACATTAATATTTCCCTGTATTTGTTGTACTCTGGATGCCCCTTCTGTGCTTCAGGAGGACTGATATACCAACAGAGAAAATAATAAAAGGCTAACAGTTTTAGCAGTAAGAATTTTATTGTTTTAACATGTCAGCCTCTCTTACTTTACTCTATGTGCTTGCCATTGTCAGTTGGGATCTTTTTTGTATTTTCCTCTGTCTGCTTATATATGGCTAATGCAAATCACAACTGAAAAATTCAACTGAAGAAAAACTTTTGAACAGTTCATAAAGTCCTCTCCATAGCCTCATTTTGTTTTTTTGAAAGGTAAATTAACTTTTCCTTCTCAACACAAAAGACTTAAGTAGTAGAATATAAATAGTTCGAATTGGTTTTTGTCTTCTTGAATTGTTATTTTACCCCTTTCAATCTCCTCTCTATATATTTATTTATCACTTTAAGTTTCTATATGCTTTAATTATTTTGTATTTTATTTTTTTCTTTTTATTTTCACGTGGATAAATTGGGGGAAAAAGCAAGCAGTAAATACAAAATAAATCTAAATAGAAAAAAATAGTATTTTTTTGGTTGTGTACTGAAAGACGATGAAGAAAGACAAACCAGTACCATTTCAAATAACCTTTTTCTTTGCAGTTGACGGCTGTGGAGCAGGGGGGAAGACTGCTGGAGAATAACTATCACAGTTATAATTCAGAACTATTTCTGCATCTAAGGGAGCTGACACAGATACCAATCTGGACCATACCAGATGGTGGTACAGAATTAATCCACTAGTTAAATTTTTATCTTACTGTCTGTGAAGCAGTGGTCATCACTGAAAATGAAATTTTTAGATTGACTATAAAATAACATCTACAAGGTAACAATGTTATAAGCCACTTTCTAGTGCTTCCTATGCCAGGTCATTTTCTCTGTATGAAGTGAAAAATAAAACAGTCAAGCTAGTTAGCAATTTTTCCCTCTAACTCAGCAAAAGCAGTTCTAGTCTATGTGAAAACTCTGGTTCCTTCATTTCCATTATGAATCAGACTAACCTTTTGTTTCCTGTACCTCAATGCCAGCCTTTTTAACTGACCGATGTTCCATTTCTGTAAAACAAAATTATTCTTCAGGACAACTGACATTTCACAAAGACACTCAGTGACATTTTCCTGATAGCTTTCTCAAATGTTCAGTACAATCCCACAGTAAATAATCCCATCATCAGTTTCTGAACTTCACCAAGGAGAGTCAATATAAACCATTCACAGCTCACAAGGCCATGGAAAAAAAAGGAAAAGCTTGACTCATAAAAAGTGTTTGCAATAATTAAATTTGCACGTCAGAGGGATTTTAAGGGTAAGACCAAAGCTTCATGGAGTCCCACAAATATGAAATTGTTCTTACAATTGAAATCACAATGAAAAAGGCTAGCTGAATCAGAGTTCCTCAGCTTCTGCAGTTTCATACTGCAGCAAAAGCTAAAAAAAATAATGATACACAAGGACCTTCCTCATCTAGCTTCTAAGTAATGAGTTATTAAATTTTTCAATTTTTTTTTGTTTTCATGTTTCTTTGAATAAAAGCCTGCAAGTGTTCTTGTTCAAGTTATCACATGCAGAAAAAGCCATATCCAGTCAGATTTACAATTTATCTGGTCCAGTTTTCTGTTATTAAGAGCAGCTGAAACCAGAAGCTCCAAAGGAAAATCCAGGGATTATAAACAGAAAAATATGGAATAACTGGCTTAGTCAAAAGTTCATTTATAACAGCATATTCTTACTGGTTGACTAACACCCTGAAGCCTGAGGCTGTATCTTTCTCATACATTTTTTATCCAATATAATGTAACAGTAATTTTGTAATTTTGTAAATGTAATTTTTATTCCTGTGAGATATCTAATATCTCTCTGAATGCTACTAAATAGATCCCTGAATAATTGGGTCCCTCTCCCTGAAGTAAGACAGCTTGACTGGGGGGCTACTAGATTAAAACTGGGTAGTATTTCCAATTTATGGAAATAGAACTTCAAGTTATACTAGATTCATATTCTAAGGTTAAATACTCCCAATTAAATTAACATAGACTTTGACTCATATTTTTACTAGCAGCTTTTTACCTGATAATCTCAAAGGAAGCACTTGACTTCTCAGCAAATACTACATAAAAATGAATAAAATGCTAAGGTGTCATGCTTTTGTTTAAGAAGGTGCTAACATAACAAGGGACAGATCTAACAAGAGGCAATTGCATTTTTACTCCCCCTGTGACAAATGAACTGATGTGTGCGGGACTTTGAGAGAGCATGCAGCAGTGCTGAAGAACAGTCTTTTAATGGAAGCTGAGTAGTATCACAAAGCTCCTACAGCAGACTATGTAGTGCACTTTTGTCATTGCCATTAAGTCAACACATTGTTTGACATCGGTACCTGGTAAGTGGTACTGATCAAAAGAAACAAAAAGTGAGTTGTGCCATTAAGAACAAAAAGAACATACTTTCTGTGGATGCAAACTTCCACACTGCTCTCACATGAACATCTCCAACAAATATTGTTTTATCTTCTGAAGCAACAACATCATGTGGCATCTCAAATCTCTGTGAAGACAGACAGTCACAGATTAGCCTTAAGTGTCTACACCTTCATGAGGCCTCCTTAACTCTGAACTTGAGACAGGACATATTCATTCTTTAGACTGGAAAGCATAGCAGGTGCTGGTGTGGAATATTTCTAGTATTCATATTCATATTCTTCCATTCAATTTTATCCTGTGAAATATATATTAAAATATCATGAATCTTATTTTCAATTGCATGTACTTATTCTTTCTCAGAGTTTGGATGCAACACAGGTATTTGCTATACTCAGGAAAAATAATACTCTGTAATATAATTTAAAACTGGACTGCAAATAACAGGTTCTCAGAAGTGGGAATCTTGCTATTAATTCTTTGGCCTAAGAGAATATATGGAAATTAAAAAAAAATATTATTTTAATGTGAAGTACTGTATGAAAGACAATTCCACACAACCATACAGTTGAATATTATTTCTGCTCAGGAATATACTCATTTTTTTGACAAATTACTACCATCTAAATGTGTTAATATTTCAAATCATTCCTTCTTTTATTAAAACAGGTTTAAGAACTGCCTGACAGCAGCAAGAAGGTATTACCTGAGGGTACTAGTAATTTTAAAATGTGTACCAACTGTAGAAACTAAGACCCAGAGCTGTAATGTCTTTATTAAGTCACTAGTACAAATAATTCCTTTTGAAAACTTCACACCACCTTATTTTCTGTAATAGTTTTGTGAAAGTTGGAGAAGTAGGATGTTACCAAAATTCTCATGTATATAATTATATGCACCAGGCTCTCTCTGCAATACTCTACCTTTCTAAGTGGAATGAAAGTATCAATTATTTCTCCAGTAGAGAAGTTCATCACAAAACCTCGCACTGGTTCCACCTCACCAGGATATGGCTTTCCATTAACTGCAAAGAGGAGGCCACCTGCAACAACATCAGATTTGCTTTAACAATCCACACAAAATACAGTGAAGATGAAATACAGTAGTGTAGATACAAAAGGCTGAAACCAAGGAAGACAGACAACAGGAAAGTAAATTATAAGAGGAAACTTAAGTAAGGTATAATGGGTGAAAGTATGGCATTTAAGAGATGCAGACTTTGTTCATGTGAGAAAAAGTAAGGCAATATAGGTTAAACGTAAATAGAATGCAAATGCATTAAAAAATAAGCTAAAAACTGCTTTGTTAAGGATGATTAATCTGCTAGTGGAATATTCTTTAAATACATTGAGAGCAAAAAGTCAGATCTGGGGCATGTAAGGAAAAGGTGTGAAAGAGTGACTCAGGAATGAGTGGCCTGAAGCAGAGAAGCTCAGTTTTTGAGAGATTTTTTTCTTGACTATGTTGAGGAGATTCTGACACTCATTTATTTTCATTTTAAAGAAATCAGAGGAACTAGCTCAGCTGTTAATAATTTTCAGGGTTTGGATGGCATTCACTTAAGTTCAAAAGGAAGTCAAAAGTGAAATTACAGACCTTAGGCAACAATACACTAGCACTGCAGTCCAGAAGACTTGCAATCTGCTAAACTAAGTAATTTACAAAAAAGAGCACAAGAGTGCCTGGGACCTATGCATCAACAATTCTGGTTTCTGTCTTTATTAAGAAGGTAGAATCCATAGATTCCATAGATATACTTGATCCATAGATATACATATATCCATAGATATACTTGAATTTTCAGAAAATTTTTGATAAGGCTGTGCATCAGGGGTTAATAAAAAATCTGAGTTGGCACAGGGCACAATGAAAGATCCATTAATGAACGGAAAATAAAGAGCAGAGCTTAAGGGGAGAGCTTATAGTTTTTCAGAATAGAGAAGACTGCATAGTGCTATCCTGCTGAAAGCAATTTCATTCAACAGTTTTAATCAGTGACATAAGAAATGAGGCAAAAAGTGAAATCTCCTTGTCTTCCAATCATATTTTGTCTCTGTGTACCATGACAGCCAAAATTTCTGGGCATCATCAGAAAGAGAATCAGGAATGGAGGGAACAGTTCTGCTGATATGCAAAAACTTAGCATTTCCACATCTTGAGTACCCAATGCTGTTTTACTCTGCATCCCAAAAAGATCCTAATGAAGTTAAGATGCTAGAGGAGAAAGGCAACCACAATAGTCAAGAAGCAGAAGCAAATAATTGCCTTATCAGGAGAGGCTAAGATGGCTGGGGATCTTTGGTTTGGAGAGGAGGAGGCTCAGAGGTTGATGGTATGGGGAGCGTAGAACTATTATTCACCAACTTACAAAATACTGGGATTGAGAAGCACTCAATAAAACTAGGTCACCCTATTAAATTAAGAAAATAAATTGAACTGCTGGAGCTTGTAACTACAGAAGGTGAAGGTGGCAGATAATATCAGTGAGCTCAAAATAGAGAGCACTCATGCACAATACATCTATAGAAAGATACAATGAAGTAGAGGTCAGAAGCTACCTCCTAATGCCCTCAAATAAAGGGTGCATGGGAGTGGAACAGCCCACATAATGCAACCAGGCCTCTGTTGCTACCACTCTTAGAGCTATTGTTATCAAGTATCTCATTCAGTACAGGATTTTTTATGTTCTTGGTAGGTGCAAGAGAGAACTCCGAGAGTAAATTTGATTTCAGAATCCTGACATTGCAAAATTCCTTGGTCACTTCTTATAATTTACATTACTCAACTCTATTACCCTCAGTAACAGTATTAAAAATGTAACTCAAATCTTAATACACTAATTGTTAACCAGATTGTGATACTAAAAATCACATATTTTTCAAACTGTTTTCAGATTTTTAGTTCTATGAAATGTAAAACTTCTCTTGTTTCAAAGAACTTTATTTTGCTTTCATCAGCAGAGCTTGAAATTAATACTTTCAAATGTTCTTATTGCCTTTTTATTGATTGTGCAGTCATGAAGAAGTAGACAAGATAATCTCCTGACATCACATTTAGTGAGTTTAAACAGTAATTTCTCAGAAGCAGAGATTGTATGCAAGCTGTCCTCATTACTCAAGTAAGAAAATAGTACAGTTATTGAATTTTCCATTACATTTGATCTACTTTGAAAGAGAATAAATACCTGGCCTAATACAACATAACAGTAGTCTTCACGATAAAACACTGTGGCACAAAGCAGCTACATGAAATCAAAAGAACAGAAGAAAAGGTTACCTCGAACATATGAAACTGCAAACAACTCTCTTCCAAATGATTTGTGCTTGATCTCTCTTATAAACTTTCCAGTCTCCAACCTGAAGCACTGAATTCGACCATTTTCCCTATCTGCAACACAGAGCTGACTGAAATCAGGGATCAGGGCTAAGCTATGAGGGATGTTAAACTGTCCAGGTCTGGCTCTGCCTGAAGAAGTCTCTGCAATACAAAACATCCAAGTCTGTGTTAAAGTCCCGGCCAAATGTATCAATTTTGCTGAGAAACAGCAATATATCACATAATGCAATATAACATTGGGATAAGAATAAAGTTAGTTTGCCTCCTCCTAGCACTTCTATTAATTTAGGTAGTTTTCCGTATATTTTTTGTAAATCCTAAATTTATGAATTCACAATTTCCTATATTGGGCATAATTTAATGCCTGATACATATATTAAAGTAATGCAGAAATTTAAATATTGATAAAATTTAAAACCATGGTATAAACCTTGAAAAAATGGTAAAGGTTTATACTACTTGATCAACTGTTCAAGAAAAAAACAAGGCTTCTGTCCAAGTCAGAATATTTTCTTGATAAAGCAGGATATATCATGCTTGCACTGAAAGTGTGGTAACAAATTTCCGTATTTTTACTTTCAGTGAATATATAAGTACTATAGCTATCTGTATGAATAGAGAAGAGTGAACTGCAATGCAGTGACAAGGCTGGAATTGGTTTGAGGCCTGGGAAGTGTTTCAGTTATGGAAACTTTGAAGTAATAGTACTCTGATGTTACCATGCATTCATGGTAACAGCAGTACAGGTGAAGTACCTTCTCCCCACTGCATCATGTACAATCCACTTGGAGAAAACTGGATGATTCGACTGTTGCAGTAGCCATCAGAGACATAAATTCTGCCAGTGACTGGATCCACAGCCACATCAGTTGGTTGACAGAAATGATTTCTGTCACTGCCTGGTTGCAAAGCCACTCCCAAGATCAATAATGGTTCCTTGGCAACTGCTCCCAGTTTGAAAACCTTTTTTTTTAGACAAAGGGAAAAGAGAAAAAGTGTTATTTGTGGAGGACAAGGGATGATTACCAATGGAAAAATATATCTTATTAGATATAAAAAAAAACTATGTATGAAATATAATCTTAATATATTGCCTATGACATCTATTACCAGATTTTCAATTTCAGGAAATTTCCACCTAAGATATAAATTTTCTGCATTTATAGAAAGCTAATTAGTTTCAAATTCTGGATTTATGTACATAGGCGACATCAAAAGCAAAAGATGTAGCAGAGAAATCTGTTCTTTTTCAAAACAATTTTTTTAAACTAGTTATCTTTATTTTGGAATATACGTCTATGTAGCTAATTATTCACCACATCCATATTCTATGAAGGCCATAGGGGTCAATTTCTGTAGGCATATTCTAAATGTTTATCTTAACAAGCCTAGCTAAATAATTTATGTCAAATCGCTAGGGAAAAAGAAAAAAAAAACCACAGCAAAGTACTGAAGCATCAAAAACATACCTGATGGAGAGCTACATCGGTGACCCAGTAGTTACCATTTTTATCTATACTCAAACCATGAGGTAAATAGAATCTGCAAGCACAAACGTAGAAGAACCAAAACACATCTTTCAGAAAGAATGACATAGATGTGAAGATTTCACTTTTTATCTCCAGACTAACAGATACTGTATATACTAACAACCAGCATTACTTAATGAAAAAGTTAGCTTTACAGAACAGAAGTTCATTTGCAAGAGTGTCTCAAGACTGAAATTCATTTTAGTTCTGATATCTTACACAAATTAATGTTTAATATCTGCAAGGAAAATATACAGTACTCATGAGCTCTACATTCATCTGGTTGGACGATGAACCTGTATAAATTGCTAGAAAGAAAAGGTAAAGAAAGTTGGCACATTACTTTCATTAATTGTTGACTTAGTAGTATTAATTTACTAAAATGAGCTCAAGAGGCTACAATCACCCAGTGTAATATAAAACACATATAAAAACGACACAGAAATTTTAGTTCTATCAAAAGTGAAAATAACTTACAGACTGTTGCCCAAGGCATGAAGCAGTTTTGCATTACTTCTGTTCAGGACAAGAATTGTGTTCTGTTCAATTGGTCCAAGTCCTCTTTGCTGATAAACAAAATTGCTATCAAAGGAACTACACAAAAATAGTAGAATAGAAAGTCAGTATGAGAATAATGAACAGGACACATTCTCATTATACCTGAGTTTTTAAGTTTAATTGCTGTGTGGCATTACTGTCTTCTTTTTTTTTCTTTAAACAATTCTTATTACATTACTGTATGATCATAAGAGCTACAGTGTTCAATGTCTGCATTTTCTACTGAGGTTATGACCTCCAAAATAAACGAGCATCAAAACAACACAGCAACTATTAAGATAAATCTAAAACAAGCAGCAAGAAACCTTTTCCTTTTATTTTTTCTTTGCTCAGAAATGGAAAATTAAGTGATGTATCCTAAATAAAAATATAGCTACTCACATGGGCATAGAATCATAAATAGTTCAGGTTGGAAGGGACCTTAAAGATCATCCAATCCCCCTGCCATAGGCAGGGACACCTCCCACTAGATCAGGCTGCTCAATGCCATGTGCAGCCTGGCCTTGAACACCTCCAGAGAGGGGGCGTCCACAACCTGTTCCAGTGTTTCACCACCCTCACTGTGATTTTAGTTTTATTGGCATAATTGCCAATAAAAATAGGTACAGTTTATACTGTCTAAGACAGTGTATGTTTTTTGTTTTAATTTTTTTTAAATACATTAAAGTATTTTTCTAGAGCTTTTTACTGTAAGATTAGGTTCTTAAGACTCTTATCTCTCAGGAGGCTATAGTATATGATATATATCTCTCATATACCCACAACTTCACACTCCATTTTCAGGGTTTTTGGAATTTCTTAACAAACAACATTAAACCACATCACCATTACAGACATTAAGAACATGGATTAACTTTTCTGAAGTAATTTATATATAATTTTTGTGTGTTTAACAAAGAATCTCTAATACAGTAGCCAGGACCCCTATGATGAAGTGGGTAGAGTATAAAATATTCCAAATGAAATTTAAGGCTAGATATTAGAAAATGGTATTTGACTGTGGATAAAAAAAGTATTAACACAAAACACACTCCACCCTCTCAACATATACTGTTAAATCCTCTTGCTAATCCCAAGAGAAACCCAGTCAAGTCTGATGCCACTTGGTAAACAAGCACACACTATGTAGTCAGAGAGAAGGCTATGAATAAAGCTATTAAAACTTTATATTGAACACTCCTAGCAGTCTCATCTCTCCATAGCATTAAAAATTTATACATATAGAATTTTCAACGTGAAAAAGCAATGATGGCTTCATATATAACCAGCAAAATCAATGACAGAATGTGTTTATGCTTCTTCATAGGCTATAACTAAAAAATAATATTTAGGTATTGTCACTACATATGATAGCTATCTGTGCCTATTTATTTAATTTCTGATAGGAATTGGTAAATCCTTTTCATGATGAATGATTAAGCATAGTTACTAAAGCTCTCAACAGAGCTCTCATAAACACTGCCATTTACAGGAGATTTACTGGTACACAATGGCCTACTGATTGTGGGGCGAGGATGGAAGATGCAGACAATCAATATGATTGATAAGCAAGCTTCAACTTTACTTAGCTCAGAAGGTATATTTATAGTGCATCCTATGAATACACATACTTGTCTCATACTTGTCCATCCCCCATTGGCTTGTCCCTATAGGTTACATTTATGTCTCAGCCCCTGCTGCAGTACAGTCCCTTATTTTTCTAACTACAGTATCTTGTTGGTGTGTAATTTTGCATAACTACTGGATAACTGCTAGTGTCAATGACATGTTAACTTTGTATCTTCCGTGGGACCTACTGCTGCTCTCAGCACTTGGCCTTGCTGTACATATCTGCCATGGAGATATGATTCCAATCTGTAACCATTCTCCAATAACTGGTGTGCATCTGCTTGTCTGACTGTGGCTCAGTAGGTGTTGTTTTATTCTTCATCATTACTGACATATACTCTTGGTTTTAAATAGTATTATTTAAGATGAGTCTAATGCCCCTAAGTACCTGATCTAGGTATGAATGATCGCAACCGAACATCAGCACTGGACTGACTGAACTAATGTTCTTATTCAATTTATTAATCAGCACAACTCATCACAGTTTTTTAATGTTTGATGGCATTGTACAAGTAAGTCCATAAAAAAAAAGGTTGTACCTCTGAAGAACTGACCATCTAGACAACTTAAAAGATGTTTTCTTTTTCTAATTATGATTTCCATTCTTGATAACAGTGCCATCCAGACTTACAAGTATTCCCTGCTAACAACTACTCAGATCTTCTGAGAAATTAAGAGATTATGCAAGGAAGCCTAGAGAACTCTGAAATGAGATCACAGGAATGCTCTTCCATGCATCTTCTCCTTTCCCTGAGAAATTACCTCTTCTAGGATGAAAACAGGCATGCTACTGAATAACATTCATTCTATCCTTCTTAAGTGATTGACAACAATTTCCCAGGTAGCCAGTGTTCCTTTGCTGCAGCTGACAAATGAGCAGACTACTACTTCTTCAAAAGAAGCGAGAACAAAATGAACTGTACAAAATAACTGAGCACTTTACTATTATGTGGCATATTGCTCTGCAGCACAGTTCTGCAGTTCCATTTTGAAGGACAACTGAAATCTACCACCACTTCTAATTTCAAAAACCAATGTAATTCCACAACTATTTTGCTATTTCTTGGCTAGCCTCTTCACAGTAATGTGAAAAAATTATTATTAAATCTAATATCTTTCTGGTAGGCTACATATTAAATTCAGACACACCACCTGATCTTGTATCACCTGAAGGCACAACCCTGAGCTCAATTCATCAATACCCAATAACCAATGTGGTACTGTGCTTAGCCTGAATCAATATACCCAGCTTGTTAAGAAAGCAGTAACAAGAATGCAGTTTATATTCCCTATTGTGCTGTTTATAAATTGCATGAATAGTATATAATTTTCATTACAAAATGGCGAATAGCTTCCAAATGATTCATCGCTTTCTTCTTTTTAATTTTTTTCATGCTGAACAGCATGTTGCATATAGCAAAGACTGTCCTGAAACTGAGAACATGATGTGGTAGTACCTGCCTTATTTAAAAATATTTTCATTTTCTTTTAATCATTCACAGAAGGAGTGTTAGAGCCACTATGAAGCTCTTACACTAATACAGGGCTTGTCACTGCATAACTCCTTTGTGTTCTAAAGCGGACTGAAGTTGCCTTATAAACCACAGATCATTCAATAGGCTATATTTAGTTAAGTGAGAATCCAGCTTTTATGACATACATTAATAATGCATTAGAAACATTTGTGCTTTGCCTAACAGCACAGATATATTTTGTTTAATTTGTTTCCATACTATGCTGGTGAAGCACTGAAATTGAGAAATTCTGGGCTTTCCGGCTTGATTGATTCATCACATTTATGATTTGTTAAGTAATTTTATATTCAATTAACTGTATGTTTGCAGCTAATGATAAACAGTAACTTAATTTCTAATAACTTTTTAGTCATGAGAAACCCTTTTCAAATACTAATTTTTTATGCTTTTCAGTTGAAAAAATGAGAATGCCTATATTCCTTCCTTTTCAGCATAATCACTGAATGGGGTTTCCAGTCTGTTTCATGTATCCAAAGGTAAAAAGGGAAGGTTGATTGTCTGAGTACATTTCTGCATGCCTCTATGTGCCACAAGATATGGAACAACTGCTCAATCATAGGTTTTCCAAACACATAGTCTTGAAGTAACTGTGCTCTATACAGAAAACAGACCTACAGAAATTTTGACCTATGTGAGTTAAGGATTCTTCCCAACATTATGCATTAATGAAGTGTTCTGCACAAGAAGAACAGAACAACACACAACTTATGAACAAAACCCTCTCTTGCAATGAATTGGGATTTCATGCAAATTCATCTTTATGGAAGTCCTATGAACAGCTCATCTTACATCTTACATTTGGGTTCAAATGCTTCTGGAGATACTGGTAAGTCCAGGAATTTTCACTTCATTCCAACTTCAATCTCTGTGCAATGGCAAATATGGCAAGCACCCACGTAAGACTAATGCACAGCCTAACAACACTAAATAGAAAATCAAGTATTTGTCTATGAAATCAGATAACCTGAGGCTAGAAATACTTGGAGTCTGATCAGTAGCTCAAGGACAGGGCTGAGTTAAGCGACTCTGTAGTGTTACCCAGCACAGCTGGTAGGTACATAGATTTTCAGATTCTACACCCCACTGCTTCAATAGTGTTGCAGGCTACATGATTTCAATTCAGGGAAGACAGATTTGAGTTAGCTCTGCCTGTCTTAAATGCAGGTGCTAATAGTAGCATACCACATTAAAACACCATTCTCCCAAGCTAATTAGTTGTGCTAAAAACATGGCGAGACAAAAGTAAGTAATCTCAGTGAATATGGTAATACAGTGGTCATACAGTTTAAGGACCTAATGTACTGCATTCTTTTTCTCTGGAGACA
This sequence comes from Turnix velox, assembly GCA_013400935.1. Classification (NCBI taxonomy): domain Eukaryota; kingdom Metazoa; phylum Chordata; class Aves; order Charadriiformes; family Turnicidae; genus Turnix; species Turnix velox. The sequence continues at coordinate 23,781 of VZTY01020782.1, forward strand.
TATTCTTTCGGTCTAAAGACATAGTAACCCCATCATCATCAACTGTTAGCCACCACTACCATTTCAGCCTATGAACTGAATTTGAAACAGAAAGTGAAAAATCTGTCTTTTCTCAAGTGGACATACAAATAGCACACATCAGTCTGACCTTGTAACATGCCATTTGGCACAGTATCAACTTACTTTTCATCCCAAACATGATCACCTCTGTGGAAGATAACTAGGTTATTTTTGTGGTCCAGGGCCAACCCAGAAACTTGGCCTAGTTTCAGGTCTAACCCAGGCCACTCCACAGACTCTTCTATGTGGAAATCTGACCAAAGAAACAAACAAAAGATAGATACTTATATAGCACATGTATTTAAAGAAAATGGTTAACTGGAATTTAGTACAGAACAGTGGCAACTTCATAGACATTTTCTTACATGCAGTATTTCCATTAATGCATTGCAATTTAATTTCAAGCAGAGCTTTATTATAGTAAAGCATGCACAAGCACTGGCATCCTGCTACATATAGGATGACAAAAACTTCAAAACAGCTTTTGAATGCATTACTTTTTCCATCCTAAAGGTACACAGACTGCAGAACTTTTAGGAATTTTGTGAATACTTTCTACATTGGAAGATCAGAGAAATATACAACTAGTATCCAAAACCAGCAGGGGAATGTAAGTATCAAAGAATGATTTATTAAAAAAAAGCAGAAGAACGAATCACTAAACCAACCACCTATCTTTCAGGAAAGATTTTAACACTTAAAAAAAGTACAGTGAAGGAAATAAAAACAGCAACGTGAAGCAAAGGAAACAGTAATTCCTTAAAGTTTGCTTATGACATTTCTTGCAGCTAATATATGCATTAGTTCTACATAGTTCATATCCTAATGCAAATATTACAGACATGAATAGAAAACAGATGTCTAAATCTGATGAAAGAAATGAAGACAAGTAGAGTGTGGGAGAATTTCTAGAAAACAACAGACATGTCAACTGTGTAAGGTTTATTGATGCAGTTAGGATGTGAGGCCTGGATGCAGCGATGTGACTGAAGGCATGGAAAAGAAAAACAACTCTGATTTTAGCAAAAACAACACCTCTGGGGAAGTCATGTGCCCAAGAACGCAGATAACAGTTAACCAAGAATTTATGTGATGTTATGTTTAACCAATTATGTAACTACATTTATCTCTTTACAACACTCTATTATTCTAACAAATCATATAACCACACATGCTATGCTTAACCAATGATTGTCTACCATGAAGAATGTTTTCTTTCTAAATGTATAATGAGTAAAGTTTGGCAAAATATATGCCTTCAGCATGATCACATTGGTCTGCATCTGAATCCTGGCAACAATAGAGTATCTCTCATTGTTTATGCTGTAATAGCTGCTTTTAAGAATAAATTTTGGATAGTTTTCCACTATTAGAAATCTTCTTCACACATTGAATCAACAGCACAAGACTTTTGCAAGTGAATGACTACAAAAAGTTGTGTATTTCTTGTGTTTGTCCAAAACTGCAAACCCTCTCAATTAATAGAGACAAAATCAGTTTTAACTTTAAGAGTAAAATTAAAAATATAAAATTATTTCCATTGAATTCAAGTGAAGTAAAACTAGCCTTACACTAATTAATGGCATGAGCAGTTCAAAATCTGAAAAAGTTGCAGAGCATTGGCAAGAAAGTTTGATTTCTAATGAACATCCTGCTTAAATGCTATTTGGAAGAGGTTGGTCTGTGTGCGTTGCTGTGCCAGAATGAAGAGACATTTGAAATATTCCCAAAATAAAGAAATGTTATGTCAAGACAAATGTCACTACTTCTGATAAAAAAACCCCCAGAACTAACAAAACCAAACTGATGAATACCATAGCTAGAGCGGGTCACAGAGAAACTCTTTAGGCTAACACAAAGCTAAGACTAACCTAAGGCAACTAGCAACAGCAGTGAGTCCAAGACAGCAACAAAAAACTTCTAATAAGAAATTCCACTCTGTAGTAAGTTTAGATTAACAAATTTCCAAGCTAAAAGAAAAACTGTTAAAAAAAGAATTATTTATGTTTTTTACTTATACACAGTTCAGTTCATCACAGACGCTGCAGTATCAGAAATAAAGGGATTGCAATGTAGTGCCTATTTTTCGACTTGCTCATCCTATATCCCTAAGTTAATGTGCAGAAAACTTATGTAACTTGGTTACAGTGCCCTTTGGCCTCTGAACATTTTCTGAAAGGTTGGAGAAATTACAAGGCTAAATATGGAAGGCCTAAATTTTGTTCTTAAAAATTCAGTAAAGGACTAAAATATTTTTGATCGATCAAAACCATAAAATTAATGTGTAGTGAAATAAGAATCAAAAGAACTCTAGCTTCTATACAACCTTTAGATTTTCTCACTGTGTTTTCTAAAATTGGTTTACTGTTGCTATTTTTTCCCTTGCAAGCTCATACTCAAAGTCCTTTGACACAGGTTTCTCTGAAGGCAATTGGCTGTTTACAAAAGTTCATTAAATTTAGATTTCAGTTATCTAAGACGGATGATTATTTCCCTACAAAATTAATGGTCCATGGATCAAGTCTCGCTTGAAACCAACTAAAATTGGTTTCTCCAATTAAAATAATAAAATAATAATTACTTTTTATATTGTAAATTTTGGTCATAAATGAGATTTCTAAACTAAGTACCATTAGATCTTTTGCCTTGTAATTTAGAGTAATTCCTTTGATCAACAAAACTATAAAGAATTAGAACATGCAAATTAGCTCTAAAATCTTTACAAGGGAATAAAGACTTATTTATTGGCACAATAGCAATTTGCTGTTCAGAAATTCCTACAAGCTCTTACTAGCTTTTACCATCACAAATTTTAGTCATGCTGAAATTAGTTCTTGCTATCACAGTAGTTCTTAAATCTTGACAAAGAGTTGTGTGCATTGCACACAGGAGTTTTAAAATAGGAGAATTACACTTTTTTCCTTAATTTAGATGCATAATTGTACCAGTTGCAGTGATATTGAGTAATCTGACTCATTATTGACCAGTCTCACTAACATGACAACAATGGTGCTGGAATGCAATAGTATAAAGTCATAAATGTAACATTTATAATAATCTTACTTAGCATAGTGTTTATTTGCTATTTTAGTCCAATTACATATTTGAAATTGAAAACTAAAAATGTTCAGCTGTTCAGCTGAAAAAATACTGAGAATTTTTTCAACATAAAAAATTTTATAAAGGGTGTAAATTTCTTTACTAAATCAAGACAAGTTAAAACACTTTATATTACAGTTCTACCTCTGAAGAGGAAAATTCTGTTATGGAAAGTTCTGTGCTTCTAACACATAAACACTTTCCAAAACAGAAATTAAATATATGCCTTAATATTTTATTGCTGCAAAAGTTCTTTTGCCAAAAGATGGTGCTGACAGCTTCTGCAGTTCATTATTTCAGTAGTTAAATGTACAAAGAACATTAAAAAAAACCCCAGTGCTAGTTCAAATAGTTCCAGTTTTCCTTCTATCTATAATAATTGCAACATTTGAAAGTCCATTTATCAACCAGTCCTCCACCAACAAACTTCATGAAAATTAATATAAAGCTGCTAAAGTAGCCAAGCAAAAGCTTCCCATATAGAATTGGCATGAAAACTAAGCCATTTATTTAGTTTGCTGGATCAGTTAGAATAGAGGAAAATTTTTTTTTCCTGTTTACATACAATATGCTATCAGTCTGAATCAAATAAACTGGTTCTGAAGACATGCACCAATGCAGCTTACTCTTCCAAGGTTTAATTTCGTTGTTGATTTTGGAGTTATTAATGACTTACACTTATGTCAGGCACATGGTAACATTCCATCTGTTTTTTGCTCCTATGCAAATGACTTAACGAGCTCTTGTTTAACTGACTAGCATAACATCATACTGGAAAGTCCTCATCTTTGCTTTTCTCTTAAAGACAAACCCAGATTTTTGCCGAAGACATAGAATCTCACATGAGCAAAGACAATACATGTTAGCATTTTCAACTGAAATAAAACTCACATGGAAGATGAATGATGTACATTTGTGTACAACAGTACTTAAAAACATCAAGCTGGCTAGCTGTAACATAAAAGCAAGCATGTGCTGCCACAGCTTATGCATACAGATAACTTCCATGCATACATACCAGTTTTTATAATGAGATATCAGTCACATGCTGCATTATCTGGCTTTCCACATTAGCAAGTAAGACTTAGCTCAATCGATATCACAGAGACCAAAATGCAAGTAAAACAAACACAAAACTTCCATGGTTTCTGCTGTCATAGAAACCTGAAGGGAATGAAACACCCTAGCATAATACTACATGTATTCAAGCCATTTGAATGGAGAGATAAGCCCAATTTGAAATCAATATGCAGAAATTTTCCCTCTCCAGATCTTTTCAGGATTACCTACCACTCCTTCTGAATGAGAGAAAAAGAGTCCACAGAATTACAGCAACAGATTTTATAAAATTTTGCATCTGGCAAAGGGTAATCCGAAAACTCGTAAAATGCATCCACTAATGCAATGACCATTTTATATTAATTATTTGCATCAAGAAAATTCCTTACTTTCCAAGACTGCTATATCCTGTTTTTACCTTGCTTTAGCATAATTGATATAAAATCATTAAGTAAAAGTCTTTAGAGTGGAAAAAATGCTCCATTTTCCAAAAAGTACTGATAGTGTGCCAACAGTATACATTCCTTCTTCACACATAAATGGGGAAAGAATCCCAGTGAAGTTCCTCTAAAATAGAACATTTACATAACTAAGAAAAGTATCACATAAAATATTTCCAAACACCAACTGATATTCCCTTCAGATTTTACTCCTCTGGATCACAGCATTTACATTGCATTTCATTATATAAAATTAATTCCTAACCTACCTCCTGTATGTTCTTTTTCCCAGCTTCCCTCACCATGTTTAGGCTGCTGTAAAGAGAAATGTTTGTTCTCTGGTGGCCTCAAGGTAGACTCTAGTCTGTGAAATTCGTGAATTCTGTCTCTGACAAGCATAGTATTGTCCCTCTCATCCTGATTTGTGATATCTCTGGCAAGATCCTTCTTTTGGGCTACATCAGTAATCTCGGCTACAGGATCTGAGTCTGCCTTTTCTGCAGGATTATGCTTATGAGCATGCACAGCATCTTCCCTTTCTGCTAGCAGCTTGGAAAGGAGTGAATAGAAACCACCTGTACAGAAAAGAGAAAAGATAATAGCAAAGGAGGGAGAAGCAATTATAGCAGATCCTGCAGTTTTAGAAAGCAAAGGATAATATGACAAAGTTATTCAAACAGTTGTTGTCAAAGCAGTGTGAGAGGGAACTGCTTCAGCATTGGGAATCAAAGAAGCCAAGTGTCTGGTATGACAAGATAATAAAAAAATCTTTATCAATTTTAATTTACATATAAATGTTTACTTTTACCTGGCATCAAAAAATAAGCACCTTTGCACAGATGTTCTTGGGAACAAGGAAGCAAAACAAAGTTGTGCAAATTTAAGTAAAATATTTATGGCGTTACTCTGATATGGAATAATTTTTATTTGCCAGACAATTGCAGACTATTTTTCTCTAAAACAATGAGGTAAAAATTATATAGTTCTACCCATTTTATTGCTTAATAAAATGCAATAATAGAGACTCATGATGCACTTCAAAACTTATTTCTTTGAAATCTCTCATCACACAAACAGATTTGTCCATAAGAAAACAAACCTTGACATTTGTAAACAGATTCCCCAACATGCTGTAGAAAGAAGGCACACTAGTAAAACAGGATGATACACAAAATTTTCATTTATTAGTTCCATCAGTGTTCTGTCACTTCTTTTCATTTAAATAGTAACACCTCTTAGTTACCATGTCACCTGCAGGTGCAGGAAGCAGTATTTTCTCAAGCTGCTTTCTAGCAATACAATTATAACAACTTTCCTAGACACCAATAAGTATGTCAGTGTATCTCCTTCCTAGGATTCTCTGCTAACTAGCAGATAACCAACTTGTTAGAATTTATTAATCACATATTTTGGCTTCCTGAAACTATTACCAGTTCTGCTAAATACAATTGGACTATTTGAATGGAAAGAGACAGACAATACGTTTTCAGATTTATTGCAATTAGGCATAGTTCTATTTAATTTTAAGTACAAATAATTTGTAATTAAGATTTTGTATTATTTTATGGCAGGCTACATGAGACATTTTTTAGAAAATCAAAACTACAACTAATGAAGCTTTCACCAAAAAAACACCATCCACAAGAAGAACCCATCACTAGCGGTTTGGGGACAGAAGAAATTAAGTCTTTTGGAAATTACTCTAAGAGGATCTGTCATGTCATAAACAGTCCTACGTCAATGATTTCAAGTAGGATTCCATTCCTTGACCTTAGAAAGGAAATATCCCTGATGATCTCTGACAGAAAATAATTACTGAAGTAACAGCCCATTTCAATGACATGAACAAAACAAATCAGATAAGAAAGAATACGTGAAGCTATACAACAAATATGAATTTCTTTCAAATACAGTTGTGAAGATAGGACCCTTTATAATCCTAATGCTGTCGTTCAACTAGTCCAATTATCATTTCAGAAGAAATACAAATTCTCTGAAAGTATGATAAAATGCAAGATTTTTATACAAAACATATTTATTCCAAGAAAAGTTTATAATCACATTAATGAGGTACAGTAGTCTCTAAGCATCCAAGAATTGCTGATGTAGAAATAAAGCTGGGATTTCCTTTATTTTGGAAACATTCAGTATTAAAATATTCTCCATTAGCCTTAACTATACTTTTGTGCCATTTAAAAAATTAAATAAAGTTCATATTTGTAACTGTGGCATGGATAAGGTTTGACTGGCCACTGAGATGAATGGCTGAGGCGAATGACAGATGTTCTCCACCAAATTTTTACAAGCTAGCAAGAACTTGCTGAATGCTGCTTTCCAACGTGCCAGTCACTCTCTTTGGGCCACTGGCTGGAGACTGATGAATGAGCAGACTTCCAACTTAGGGGAAGCCTGATTTTTATTTTTAACTGAGAACTTTTAAAAATAGCTTTAGTGATCCTTATCCAGTAAAAGGTTTCTTTGTTCTGTATCAACAGTGTATTCAATTACTTATAATTCCTTCACATAGAAATTAAAATGTTACAGTTTTATAAAGATGTCAGATCCCTAACTCACAGCCCTCATGCTCATTCTGTTTGAAGTTTCACATCTCCCTGCTTCTGTAAAAGGCATAGCATTCCAATTCTGTCATGCAATTGCAGCCACGAAAGTTTAATTGGCTCACCCTCTGAAAGAGGGTTGACTTTAAAAATCAAAGAAACAAAAAGGGCTTTAGTTTACCTGCATGAAAAAAGAGAAGCTAATTTACTTCTCTTACTACAAAATAAAACTACTAAGAGATAGGACTCAGTGGAGGACAGCAAAGGAATCCAAATTAAAAAACACAAAAGCCCAGGGACCAGGTGATTTCAAAGAAGATTTCAGTGGTCCTTACGAAAGCTACTATATAAGGACTCAACTTCCAAATAGTTTGATCAGGTTTGTTTTTTTCCTAGCATTGAGCCTATGATCACAAGGTATATGAGGTACTTTCTATCAGTGGGGTGGTTTAAGCACATCACTGTAAAGGCCAAAGATAAAATATTTTCCAAGCTGGGCTTGCTTTACCAGTTCTAATATTAAACAGGGTTGTTGCAACCACAAAGAATACTTAAGAACTGTCTGAACAAATGAAAAAAGGTGTGCAGTCTGAAGTGTAGCTGTTCTGAAACTCCATTCTTAAGTAAATGCATTTGATGAAATGAGCAGGCAAACTGTCCACCATCAATTCAAAAGGCATGAAAGCCATGAAGCCTCTGTCTCTGCCCAGCATGTCTACATATTGGCACAAACAGTAGATGGAAGTTTTATCAATTTCATTGGCAACTTGACACAACTCAAGAGAATTTACAATGCAGATAATTTGTGTGCAGATGAAAAAGGGAAGAACTGAATTTTCCTGGTTACTCAATATATACTTCTGTTTCCTGAAGTCCACACTCCCGACTCCATTTATGGGAGGTCCCATATTATTTGGGACCAACATTTTTCAGCTTTGTTTGTGACCTTCGGGCAGATTCCAACAAATTTGCAAGCAGCCTATTTTTAAGAAGTAGTAGAGAACTCACTACATAAAAGACAGAAAGAGCTGACTCATGTAACTGATTAACAGTTGCTCATTCCAAACAAATATCCAGCAAACATCAAAGCGCAATCACCTACTGCAGCTTTATAGCTACCTTGTTCAAGCTGGAATAGTTGATGGATGTTGCTTATCTCAGGTTACTCAGAAAGTAACATCAGCAAGATGCACCATGTTACTTGTTTCATCTTGGTTGAGATGAGGCAGGCTGGCCTTTTGAATGCTTGACTATAATTAGAAGACATTGGCAAATGAGTAACTTGTTAAATTAACTGAAGCCTATCACTGCAGTTGCAGGGAAAATAAGTTTAGTTTCAGAGACAATACTTACATGCACTTCTTACGTATGAGTAACCAGAAAGCCGCCATCTACGTCATATAGTAAAAAATTATTCGCTACAAATATCTATTTTATCCTATTCTAGAGGAAGTGATCACTGTCAGTACCAAGGCTGGTCTTTAAAATGGAAGAATTCACGTGCATACTCTAGTAAGTTCAAACTTAATTACTATGACAGGTTTACAACATACAATAAAATCAACATGGGTGACTTCACTGTAAACCATGAACTGAACCTCATCTATTCTCAGTAAAAGGCCAGATTATTTTAAGGTTAACAGAACCGTTCAGAATGTTGAGCAAGGTCTGGATTCAAGCTTAACGGTGTCCAACTACTCATGTCTGAAAAAAGCCCTAGAGAGTGATTTACTCAACTTGCAGTAAGCTGTCACTGTCCGTGGTCCTTACACAGCACAATAACCGTGCCACTACAAGTATCAACTACAGGGGTCTGGTTGAAGTATCTAGATATGGTGCTGCAGGATCGAGCTGTGAGACAAATGGTAATTTTAGCCATAGTGACACTTCCCAGAGAGCCTGGAGGTGTTGGTATCAAGATATATGTGTGAGAACTCATTTAATAAAAAAGGCAAGTGTCCCTCTTCATCTCTCTTGTAGGACCCCTTTTGGTGCTGGTAGGCCAATACGAAGTATTGATGGTCTTCACCTCTCCAGGCTGAACAACCAGAACTACTGCGGTCCTCTGTGGAAAGGTACTTCTGTTGTATGCTAATAAATGCTTGTATTGAAAGTGTCCCCTTGAGCATGTCTAATCTGTAATGGAGCCAATATCATGTATCAGTTTTATTATGACTGAGGTATGAAAAGTGCTTTCTAATTACTTACAAATAATATGGAGTGTATTCTGAGAACCATTTAGGTTGTAAAGTTCTAATTGTTAATTGAGCACTTACAAGCTTACATGTAAACCATGTCCTTAAACCTCAAATCTATGTATCTGATAAATACCTCTGGGGATGGTGACTCAACCCCTTCCCTGTGCAGCCTGGTCCAGTGCTTTTCAATCCTTACTAAACTTCCCCTGGCACCTAAACTTCCCTTGATACAACTTGAAGCCATTTCTTATCAGAATATGTTTCTGTTTACTATGTTCATATGGCTAAAATAGTTAGTGCTTTGCCTTTTCACAAGTGCCAGAATGAGGGTCCAAATGATCTGGACTCAGTATATGACTTTGTCTCATCTTTAATCTCACATGATGTTTATATAGTAAGAGCCATATCAGAGAACATGTATTTCAGCTGAAGAACTATCTTCCTGATGAAATGTGGAAATTTGCCTACAAATTGTGCCGACAAAATTAAATGTCTTCCAAATAAATGAAAATGAAAAATTGAATTTTCTTTCTGCAGCTCCTAGATGAAATGAGTAAGCTCATTCTAACAGGTTATTATATAAGAAGTTATTATCATCATAATATAACACTGCTAGAAGTAAAGGAGAGAAATGAATGGAAAGAAACTGCTTAAGTGAAGAAATTGTAAGGTCTGTTTATCAAATACTGGTTGATGTAATAGGGCAAAAGAAGTTTTTGAAGTGGCATCTAGTCTGCATGTACTTTCATGCAAGTCCTACCATATTGATTTATGCTGTTGCTTTAATGAAAGTTTAGTTAGCTTTTATTTAGCTTTTGTGAGAAATCAAAAATATCTAAAAATATCTTTAACACTTCATTCTAAATATCTCCCATATTAATACTGGAAAGTGAATTCGATTCTCATCCTCTCACCATCAACCTAAGAAATTTTAACTACTTACCAAATTGAACTCCTCTCTTTTCTTACAACCATATAGAAATAGCAAAGATAACTTATTTTAGAATGTAATGGCTATAAAAATAAGTGAAGTCTAATCAGCTCTGCTGCCACAGGTTTGTCATGTAATACTATCATAGAGATATACTACTTTATTACCTGAAAAATCAAGGACCTGCCTGTATGCTGATTTTCTTCTCCTCTTCCTTTCAGCTCCCATCCTGCAAGAAACTGTAGAGCCTCCTTCACATTCCCCCCCCAAAATTCCAGTACGAGCTATGTATATGCAATTTTTATGGAAAACTCTATTTAGCCTGACCTTAAAATCCTGCAAAACAGAACAGGCCTCACAAAGGTAAACAGCAACACTGATAATAGACTAAAAAAACACATCTTAGTCAGAGAGCACTTCATCACCTTAGACCATGAAGTCATATTCTCGATGTTGTTTTCTATTTCACTCACTATGCACTTCCTAATTCCTAAAACAGAGTAAAAGTCCAGTGAGGTATCTTTTCCTATCTCACCAGCAGGACAGCAACTCTATTAGGACTGCTATCTTAAATCTCATCTTTTTTTCTTTATCATAATCACATGTAAGTATAATGGGAAATAAGAAGAAAAAATGTACTGGTAATGCAACTATCCAATACTGAGAGTGAAACAATCACAGCTTGGACTCTCTTCAGATTTCATCGTCAGAAGCAAAAATACTTGCTACTTTTTTAGTACAAATTTATAAATTCCAAAGCCAGACTCAAATAAAAATGTACTTCTATAAGTGTCACAGTAAACATCAATTTAATGAAGATGAAAATCCCATCTCTTTTCTCTCCTACCTATATGCGAGAGATGTACACGTGTACACACATGCCCTTCTAAAAAAAAAAAAATCAAATTTAATTTTTTGCTTATATGCTGTAAGTGAATTTTCAGTTTAAGCCAGTCTTGATTTTCTTTAAGCCATTTAAGTATATTAGTTTTACTAGGAAAAACAAAGCTTATGACTACACCTACTGCACCTAAAATGAGCTATCAAATCATAACCCATGGGTCAAGCCAACTAATTAAATACTGCACATCTTATCAACTATCACCTGTAAATTCTGACCTTGTTATTAAGAAATTATTGCTATTGTGCCTATACAGCTTTTGAGTACAGCAGCAGCTGACTTTCTCAACAGCAAAAGGCTGCTTCACTGCTTCCACTCCAAAAGGAAACTCAGCTATATAATATTATACCACAGACTAGAGCCTTGAAAGCACCGAACAAAGAGAATGAAACACATTTAGGCCTTTTTACCACTAGTTAAAAAGAGACATTCATCAGACATTGTTAAGGCTATGAAGAGATATTATTTTTTTCCCCATATTTGTATCTTTTGAATATGATTTAATAAAACTCCTATTGATTAACAAAAAATAAAAATAAATAAAATTCTTTTGCTAGTGATATTGTGCAGGAACAGGAAACTCTCCAATATGCACAAACATCTAAACCAATTCAATATCCTACATTAATTAACTTCCTCTGAGCAGTTTATCTTCACCAAACAGTGACAATGCTGTTTCTGAAACAATAAAAGGAGGTTCAGTTTTAAGGTTAGCTCAGCTTAATTTTAACACTACAGCTTTTTCTTCATGCTGAGTGGAAGTACTGTGTGATAGTTACTACTTATTTCAATGCATTTTCAGTGTTTATTAATGAGCTTCTGATGTGATGAAACTGAAAATTTAACATAAAAGCAATGATGTCTCATGGAAGCGCCAATGAATTGCCTATGGAAACACATCTTCTAAACATAGGCACAGGCAATCGTAATTGGCAGATAGAATCTTTCACATGGTAGGCTTTTTCATTTTCCCCTTCTAAGGGAAAAGCCTAGGTGTACTACTATTCACATATAAATTAGTCTGTTTTCCCATGCACGCCACTGCCCCCCTCACCCAGATTTCTACGGCAAAACAATGATTTAACAACCATTACAGTTTAAATGAAATAATAATCTTTACTTCAATAAACTTCAGGAAATGCCATGATAACACTGGGAAAAAAACATGACAATATAAAACACAGAATTATAGAAAAAATTGTTAAAATATTATCTTCAAAGCAAAAAAGAAGCTGAATTTACTGAGTGTAAGCTCAGCACCAACAAAGAATCAAAACCTGAGTTTTGGTGGATCAGTATTTGGTAGATAAGTTTATCATATAGAGTACATCATGCCAACCATAAATGGGAAAAAACTGTTATAAAGTTTACCTCAATGAAAGTACGTAATTGCTTCTGTGCAGTGTAGAGGTCCACTGCCTCCACCTCTCAGCCCTGTCTCCCTAACTATAGAATTCTCCTGTCATTAAGACCTTACCCAAATTTTTTTGATGTTGGCTAACTTATTGAAGTTACTTGAGGAAAAGAACAAATCTGTAATACAATTACACAAAACTGATTTGTCCCAAAAAACTAGGATTCAACTAGTATGTAGTATAGCAGACCGCTTTAGCTCCTGGTTTTCCCGATGCATCTTACCAGGATCAAAACACCACTGGCTAAAAGAGTAACCCAAGCTTCTTCTTTGAATTAAAACCAAACCTAGTCTAATTTTTCTGTTTGATTTTTATTTGCTTACACACACATAAATCAACTGAAGTTAGAGAAGTATCAATGTAAAATTGAAGCTAGACTCCTCTAAAAGACGGGAGAGTTTAACTTAAACTAAAAATTAGGAACATGAAACAAAATTCTCTCACAGCAACTACTGCTTCTTGGTATTTCATATCATGAACCCAATAAATTTCAAAAGGACAAAACAACGCAGTCTGTTTCAGAGATACATGTTAGACGAGAATGTATATTAAATAGTAAATGAAACTGCATTGGAGAAATGTGGCTTTGAAAAACGTTTCTAAGATAAATAAAAAAGATTTAGAAACAGGATCTTGTTTCAACATTTAGTTTCAAATATTACTGAATTCAATAAAACACACCAATTGCTAAAGAACTTATTAGTAACACAAGAGTGAAGAAGATTGTCAGCATAAATCTTGATATAAACCAGTAAGGAGCTAGCTCATTCTACTTTGGAATAGGCTTCAAAAATTCAGAATTAACTAAGATGTTTCAGGTAAGGAACTGAAAATACAGTCACTAGTAGTTTCAAGTACTTTCAGTCAAGGCACTGTTACACTCTACAAGCTCATTTTTATGTAACTGTAGCAACTATTTATTTGAGGTAACTCTGCAAAATGGCAGTATGCAGAAAATAAAACCTCTTGGTAAATGTCTTGGTAAATCTCTAAATACTGGCCAGATCTTTGCTTTTATTAGATGTAAAAGGAATTCTATTCTTGATTTATTTAGTTCATGAACCCCAACACTGATCCAGGTAACCAGTATGAAACTGTAACTGTAACTTCAGTAGATTTTCTTGATACTATCCAATATTTATCTATCAGCATATGATCCAGTATTATTATGTCTCTGAAACACAAATAGCATTCAGCATACTTCAAGAATCCTCATAACAGTCATGGAGCTCTTCCTGCAACTAAGTACTGCATGTGTTTTTACATGAGTTGTTATGCGTACATGCACATATTACAAATGTAGTGAAAAGCAATTCAGTACTAAACAAAAGCTGCACTCAACCCCCCACATGTACAACAATTGAAGAATAAGAATGTATCATACCCTCTAATGTACATAGCAACACAAACTGAAAAAGAAGCAGATCATTACATATAGAATAGTTACATACTATAGGACTTACTCTTTGTACTCATTCTTTAGGATAAATTTCAACCTTCTTAAGCAAATTAAACAAAGAACAGGAAAATCTAGTAAGATTAAAATGCACTAATAAATTTCACTGACAAAACCAGAAATAACTGGTAGAGTAATTAAAAAAAATATATTTCTTATATAACATTCAATCATATTAGCTGTAGAACATTCTTAATTGCATCCATTAAAGATAAACAGATTAAAAACTTGTTAACCTAATAAGCATTAGGATATAATTTGTCAGTAATTTAAGTTACTCAATTCCTCACTTGACAGAAATAAATGAGTATATACCTTGATCCAAAATGCCTTCCTCTTCCTTTTTGGTCTGTTGCAGCAAAGAACTTTTATCGGTATCCTTTATTTCTGAAAAATGAATTTAGGATACGATGTTAACGTTTGTGAATATATGGAACTGAGTATCATCCTACCGAGGAAAAAAAAGTCCACCTGAACTGCAAACTGGTATTTATAATCTACTTACAATAGTTGCATTGAACTATGAAGCAGTAAAATGCCATAAAAAAATTAAGATTTTTATTTTGCTACACAAACATACCACTCAGATTACTTCTAAATAATACTGTTGCTGCAACTTCTATGCCTACTAGTGTTCCTTATAATAACTTGATTCCTTCCACAACCTGGAGTGAGATCCTGAAAACTATGGAAGTGCTGTGATTCAACTTCGTAAGAAATAGAACATAAAGCACATATTAAGAAACTGTTAATATGAAGTACTTGTGTTTATTTGGCATGGAAAGGAAATCAATCTTTTGGGTACACAGCTCATCTAGCTACACAAATATATTTGAAATTGAAAAAAAGACAGCAACAAGGAAAGGACAAAGAACTATGGCAGAGAATTCCAGGATTTTAATTTTGTTCAGAATTGCTTACCCTGAAAATTTAGCATATCAAAAGAATAAAGACATAACAGTGATCATAAAAAGACTTGAGTTAAATGGATTACAAGTTTTTTTCACCTTCATGATGCCCATGTGCCATCTTTAACATATCAGAACTGACTGGGATAGGAATATTTGCTTCCTGTGGTATATTTCTGAACATCTCAGGGTTTGCATTCTGTGTGCAGGTCATATATGAGACAGCGTGTTTGGCTTCCATGTAGTACATAATGTAAAAATTACACATTTCATCATTGGCTGTTCCCCTACATAACACAGAAAAGATGTGTCAGTTTGTAAAAAATTAGCTGAATAAAGCTGACTTTTTAACATACTATTAAAAATCTGCAATGAAATGCTTAGAAGTCCCACCTTAAAGCATTTAATAGCTTAATTGCAGTGCATATCAGTGAATATCAGAAGATTCTTTCAGTTTACAGTGGAGAATATCAGTTTGCACAAGCTCCCTGGGTATCTCAGAAACTCCTAACAATTCGCTTTTGAATTCACATCAACTATGTGAACTGCTCTCCCTTCTCATTTCCCTAGTATACTTCATCCCAAGCTTTGCTAAGGAAAACACAAGTCCAAGAGAAATGATTAAACATCAGCAAAATTCAGGTCATTGATAAATGTTGTGCATGTGCTTGAAACAGAAGAGGCACTTCTGTACCACTACATAATCCTGTCTTCAAGAGAAAAAACAGATTATGTGAGAAAGAATATTTTCTAAAAAAGTTTACTTTGTGAAGCAGACAATACGGGGTTTCTTTGCAACTGTGATCCATTTCTGTTTTGTTTTTTTTTTCTCTGCCACATAGGTTGGTAATTATTTGTAGCAACAATTTTGTAATGGAATAAGCCATGACTTACAAAGGCTCCCAAAATAAAGGGGCTACATTAACATTTTTAAATTAGATTTCACAGTTAACTAGTGAATCCAAATTCATAAGAAAAGATATGGAGGTGGCCTATTAGATGTTTACAAAAGACGTCAGTGCTGACTTTTCCAGCAGCATTCTGCAGCATTCATTTATTCACTATAGCAACAATAATGACACCAGCCAGAGAGGATACAGGGACAAAAGACTGTTTCAGAAGGGGAATTGGTATTCTCCCATGCATTGAAAATTTAGCAACCCTTGGAGACTAAAAAGATCAGACTCTTACTTGGCAAGCTCTGCTGAAGCTTTTAGAAAGCATTAGCTTCATTGCTGGACTCCCAGCATCTATCACTATAATTGCCTCCTCTTTAAAACTACAGTAGAAAAAGGGATGTGGAACCAACATTAACTCTGGTTCACTTGACATGTTACTGTATCTTAACATTTCAAACTGGCATTTGAAATATGTACAGTTACTAAAAGAAAAAAAGAAAAATGCTCTAGCAACAACAGTTGTAGCAAATGCACAATCAAAATCAGGTTTCACTTCTGAGCCTTTGTTGAAATCCATGCATTCAAAGGGGAGTTCATTTCTCAGACTGAAAGAAGAAGCAGGTTGAAAAAGGCTAGTGTGAACCATGAGGTCACAAGATACGACAAAATAACATAAAGCAGCATAAATTAAAAAAAACTGAAAAAACTGAGACTAAATGCATGCAGAAACAAACAGCACAGAAAGGAAGGTATAAAAACAAAACAAAAACATCGACCTTCTCTCCCCAAGTTAGATATTAAGCAATAGCTTTGGTCAAAAATGAATCTTGATGCATCTGAAAGGGACTAGTTGACTATTACAGAAATTATTCTACATTCAGGAAAGCATAACAATGAGAATATATAATGATTTAACTAGTTAGCATACATTATGAAATATTAACCTTGGAAAGGGGAATGGACAAAGAAAATTCTAAGTTTGTTTCAGCCCTGCCTTAGGTATATATTAAAGATAAATCACATAAGTGATCACGTAAGTGATTTAAGATTTTTTTTCCCAGCAATTTAAAAATCCCAAAAAACATCATCAGAATGTGAACATGCAGACTTCATCTGATCTTATTCCGACATGTCTTTTTTTCCAGCTTTCCTTTCACATTTGGATTTCCCATGTTTTAAGTGTTTGTATTTGGAGTTCAAGAGCTATTCTGAATGGGAGAAAGACAATTGCAACATTAGGGCAATATTTAATATGATTTAAACAACTTTCATTTAATCAATTTCAGATGTATATTTTTCCAAATACTAAGCAGTACTAATGCATTCCTTTTAATCCATTCATTTTATAGTATACAGATAATTATTTTCCAACTGTTTTTGTGTTTTTGTTTCCATCAGTTTTTGTGTAATAGTATCAATATTTGCTTAAAATGTTTATGCATTGTTTTGTAAAAGTTTTTGGAAAACATTGTTCTGCATGTAGTGAAAATGTAAAGGTCTGATTCGCTGATTTCTGTTTATGTTACTTCCTCGTTAAAAGCATATTAATACATTGAAAGGACCACAATTGTCCTAGAACTTCTCCTGAAACCGGGGAATGTTACAGGAACATGACAGAAAGTTTTACAACTCACTAAGAACAGGTCTAGAGTTAAATTAAGGTTTTGGATGTGTATTTTGTTAGAGTTATGCCATTGTAAAAATTTCTTCTTAAATGATTAATTTTCCTTCAATTTGCTGCTCATCAGTATTTTAACTACTCACTGAAAGGTAACAAATTTGTGCTGATTTTTCTGTTGAAATGCACTAAGAACCTGTTCCCTTGGGTTGCTGCACATGCTTTTGGAAAGGAGAGATTTTTGCAGGATATAGTTTCATTTCTAAATAAAATTATGGCACAAAAAGCAGGTGCCAATTAAGAGAATATTAATATTGCCTCTACTTTTCATTGTATTTGTCCATTTCATCTTATAGAGCTCTGTCATCTTTAGCTGAAGGCATCACAATTCAGATTTCCTAATTACTGTTATTAGTCATTTATGTTTTTATTACTTTTTATAGAAGCCTGTATATTTTTATAGTGAAAAAAAAGGTAACTAGTGTAATACTCTGAATTTAAGGTTAGATTTTATGATGTATCCAAATTTATCAGAATTTTATATGCTTCCATAAATTTCCTTTAGGAAATCACTAAGAGAAATTGTGAACTTTAATTATTTGCTTTATTTGTTTTAACTAGTCAAGAACTTCAACTTATTTAAAAATGCAATTTTATAATTGGTATTCTGAATATTTCTCTTAATGGAGAACAGAACAAAATCGAAGGTATTTGGCAGTGTAGCTTCATGAGAGAAATGTTCTAAATACTTTGCAAAGTGATTATTCACATAAATATAAAAAATGAACATTGTATAGACTTAAATCATTAGCAGAGTAGACAGCAAAGCAGACCACTCTAGCAGAATTTAACTATTTGCTAGAATTATCTTAGAAGAAGACACAAAATAAATACATTTCTAAACATAACCAGTATCTGGGGAAAAATGGTTAGGAGCAAATACAGAAAATTTACCCTATATGTGTCTCTGTAGTTCTGCCTTCACCACTGAACACACATCTAGCTGCGAGGATGTCATCATAGCTAACATCTACAGGATCTTCTACAGGATAGAATGCCTGAAAGAGAGGATGATTCACCATAATCAGTGAAAGATTCCTGTATTATTCATGTCATTATACATATACAAGAGAATGACAGTGCTACACATCTGAAAAGTAATTTCTGGAGAGCTCTTGCATTATAAAGTAATCACAATAATACTTGGCATTATTATGTCGTATTGTAATCACGGTAATACTTAGCAGTATTTGCTTCCAGCAGCCAAACATTACCAAGTGGAAATGCTGTGACACAAATCTGTGGGTACGTGACTAATAACTCAGCTCCTCAATTCTAAATAACAATAATTAAAATTTACCATTAGAATTAAAAATCCAACCAACCTGTGGTAGCTGTGGACTCTGCCTACCAATCAGTGTCCATTGACCGTTTCTCACTCTGTATCCACTCACTACTTTACCTATAACATATCAATATGTATGGGAACATGAGATATACTTCTGAAAAAATATGTTACAGCGTCAACATTTTTCTTCTAAATATTTGATATCCCTCTGTTAAAAGAAAACTCTTACCTAGTCTGTGTGTATGAACTCTGTAGGCAAAAAGGTGCATTGGAAATCTTCCGTAATGGCAGGCAATGTCTGCATCAACCACTGTTAAAATATGATCACAGTGAACAATGGAAAACACATTATCAAACAGAGAGAAGTTACACTACTGCACTTCATACCTACACTGGATAACAGACAGCTAAAAATGATACTGTATAATATCCTATATTTCTGCAGTCCCTAGCTCAAAGTGCCTGTGAAGAAAAACTAATAAAATTCACTTGAAACATATTTTCTGAGACGATGAATATATAAAATGTGGTTGAAACTTCGTATTGTTTTTCCAGTGTACATTACTGCTACTTAACAATTTAAAATATTACATATGATTACAGATTAGATTGATGGACATTTCAAAATTGCTATTGTAACTCAGGAGAAAATTAAAATAAACTAATACAATGCTAAATTGATAAATTTTAAAATGAAGGCTCAATTTTAAGATCTTTTAGTTCTAGGCCCCCATCTTCTAGTTCTAATTAGGGTTAGATGCAGACTTTGTCAGAGAAGCGCATAAAGACAATACCTGCAGACTACTACTTTGTGTTAGGTGCAGTAACAGTAGCTAAAGTATAGCACACAGAGAAATTCGTATGCAATGACTCTCTGAGAGCTAAGGACTTAGAGCATTTTTCCTGTTATAACAAACTTCATGGTTTACTTAAGGATTGTAAATTAGGTTGAAGTTGAGAAGGCAGTTATCAACACAAGAACGGTTTTCATTCCTCTTCCTCTCACCACTCCAGATGAAAAACTGTATTTCTACATTGATCAAATATTTTGGTGGGGGGGTCTATGTGATATATCAAAATGCATTAAGTTTCAATTTAAATTGAAGTGGAGTCAGCTGAGCATTAACTGCAATTGTGACAAATTATACTCTCTGACATAAAGTTCTAGTACAGCACAGGGAAATGCAAAGTCAGTGTTCAACTTTCTTCATGATACCTGGAAGAAATACCATAGGAGTATCCAATTTGAGTTTTAGATAAAATCCACACAGTAGAATTCTGAATAGAAACTGTACATTTTATTTTACGATGTTTTGTCAGTATTTTCACCCATGTTGTTGCCATTGCCAAGGTAGTCACTGAGAGGCACGACATAATTTTAAAATTGTAACTGTTTCTTTCATAATTTGTTTCATTAAGCAATTAATCTGTTCATCTGAAACACAGCAAATCTCTGCTCAATTTTCTTCAGCAATAAGCAGCAAAAATAAATGCTGACGTTATATAATCACTTCACAGGACTATGACTCACCTTTCTCGCCTGGTGGTATTACAGTATTCACAGACATCATAAGATACATTCCAGCAATCAAAGGCTGCCTGCAATTCACAAACCAAACTCTGGTAAGTATGTCCTGTGTGAAACCTCACTCCAAGTGATACAACATGTAGTATTACTTAATATCACTAATTTCTAAACGTTACATTACATTTGAAACTGGTCAACTGACTTCACAGCACTTCTCTTTCCCTTTTTTTCATACTGACATACAAAGTACATGAAATAACAAAAAAACTATAATCTATGTAATTGCTGTCCTTGTCCCAGATTTTTAAATATGAAGATGGATGAATGCAGTACTGGTAGCAGTGTTTTGTTAAAGTTCTTAGAAGAAATAAACATTTTTGCCAACAAATAACTGGTTGCCTGAAAAACCTTAATACTGTTTAGTCTGGGGGCTTTTTTCCATGTTTTCAAAGGGATCTAAAGAAGGGGTTTCCATACCTTCTGTTATGATAAAAAAAATTCTAATAGGGAATATTTTTAAAGGTACCTACTTTTGATGTGTCAGATGTAAAGTTACACCAGAGCAGTCCTTGTGTTTATCTGTATAAATCACAAAACAGTGTAATCATTAGCCTCTGTGAAATCACCCATATTAGTGATTCCAAATTACTAAGATTCTTCTGGTGTATAAAGAACAACAGAAGATAAAACAGGTTTAATCTTATTGTTTGAAGTAAAGCCTTCACACCATTAAAGATTACTCAGCTTTGAACAAACCTAAGCATCAAAATCTTGCATTGTAGTAAAACCATAATTGCAGGCGAAACTCCGGTGGATGATAAAGCTAAACACATTTTAAGCAACAGAAAGGTCCTCCCACTGTGAGTCAAGATCAGGTTCGAAACCACCTGAACAACTTTGAGGTGCACCAGTCCGATGAGACCCACCCACGGGTCCTTAGGGAACTGGCCAAACAACCGTTCATCATATTTGAAAGGTTGTGGCAGAGTGGTGTTCCTAGTGACTGGAAAAGGGGGAACATAACGTCCATTTTCAAAAAGGGAATAAAAGAAAATCTAGGAAACTACAGGCCAGCCAGTCTCACCTCTGTGCCTGACAAAATTATGGAGCAGATCCTCCTGAAGGTGCTGCAAAAACACGTGGAGGATGACACAGAGGTGATTGGACACAACCAACATGGTTTCACCCCGGGCAAATTGTGTCTGACCAATTTGGTGGCCTACATATGAAGGAGTCCTTCATAAGGAGTCACAGCATCAGTGGATACAGGAAAGACAATTGACATCATCTACCTGGACTTGTGCAAAGCATTTGACACTGTCCCACATGACATCCTGGTCACCAAACTGGAGAAGTATGGAATTGAGGGATGGACCACTCACTGGATAAAGAGCTAGTTGAACGGTCGCACTTGAAGAGTTGCAGTCAATGGCTCATTGTCCAAGTGGAAACAGGTGACAAGTGGTGCAGCTCAGGGATCAGTACTGGGACCAGTGCTATTTTACATTTTTTATTGGTGAGACACGACAGTGGGATTGAGTGCACCCTCAGCAAATTTGCAGATGACACCAAACTGTGTGGAGCAGCTGATGCTCCAGAAGTAAGGGATGCCATCCAGAAGGACCTTGACAGGCATTAAGAGGTGGGCCCATGCCAACCTCAGGAAGTTCAACAAGGCCAAGTTCAAGGTCCTGCATATGGGCTGGAGCAACCCAAAGGACAGATACAGGATAGGTGGAGAGTAGCTTGAGTGCAGCCCTGAAAAGAAGGATTTGGGGGTGTCAGTGGATGAAAAACTCAACATGAGCCACCAGTGTGCACCTGCAGAAGGCCAACCACATCCTGGGCTGTCTTAAGAGAAGTGGGACCAGCAGGTCAAGAGAGGTGATTTTGCCCCTCTATTTGGCTCTGGTGAGGCCCCACCTGGAGTACTGCATCCAGTTCTAGAGTCTTCAACAAAAGAAGGACATTGATCTGTTGTAGCAGAGGGCCAAGAAGATGATCAAAAAGCTAGAGCAACTCCCTGAGGAGTTGGAGAATGAGCTGGGTTTGTTCAGCCTGGAGAAGGCTCAGCGAGAACCTCAAAGTAGCTTATCAATATCTGAAGGGGGGCTACAGAAAGGCAGGGTTAGGACTGTTCAACAAGATCTGTGATGGCAGGACTAGGAATAACAGTAAACATAAATTGGAAGAGGGGAGATTCAGGGAAGATATAAGGAAGATATTCTTTATGGTGAGGGTGGTGAAACACTGGAACAGGTTGCCCAGAGAAGTTATAGATGCCCCCTGTCTGGAGGTCTTTAGGGCCAGTCTGGACATGGCTCTGAGCAACTTATCTAGTGGAAGGTGTTCCTGCCTATGGCAGGGGGGTTGGAATTAGATGATCTTTAAGGTCCCTTCTAACCCAAACTACTCTATGATTCTATTTGACATCTTATTCTAAAGATACTATTGACTTCAGCTGGTGATCTGCAAGATCGATCTTAATTTTTTCAATACAGCTTCTTTTTCATACATTTATACCAAAATTAGCTGTTATCAAATGAACATACAAGTTCACAAGCTAGTAAACATACACCCCCTAATAATATTTGCTTCAGGTGAATAGAATAAAGTAGCTATGGATCTGCTGGCAAGTGGTAACTTGGGAGAGATTTTCCTCCTCTCACTAGACAGATTCAAAACTGAAAAAGCAATGCATTTGTGCTGAAGAAATGATAATGATTTGATTTAGGGACAAAACAGAGTGATGTTACATATTAAGATGTATCTGTCCAGTTTTTGAAACATTAGCTATTTTAGTCACATCATATTTTTATTATTGGGAGTAACATTTAGTTTGGGTTTTAATATTGATGATTCTGGACCTTACTTTCAATATGCACATGAAGTAGGTAGTCACTTGTTTTGCAATGTGTGCATATTAGTACATATATTATGTAAGTTAAAAAGTTGTTAAGCCAATTTCACTGGGTTCTTATAATGCTCATCATTATGGCATCTGAGAATTCTTAGTTTCTCCAGCTCTGTGTTTCCCAATGAACGCATTTAAAAACATGAATCAGTAAATTACAGTTGTACCTTTATAAGTAACATCAAAAAAGTCTTCACTGCATATGCTAAAGAAACATTAGAACAGCAGCTATTACATCAAGACTACCCATTACTGCAGCTGCACTGCATGTTTGAAATGTGAGTCCCATGAGAATTTTTTAAATTAAGTGCAGCTGCAAATTCAATGGGTAACCCAGAAGCAAAAGCAAATTCATTCACTACAAATGAACTTCTGACTGACTGCGGTAAGCTACTGCCTCAAACACAAGAGAGTACAGCATCTATCTTCTATATAAAGAATTGAATATGTCTGTGGAAGAGTACTGACAAATTTGTTTTGCAACTTCTGCAGTACTCCTTTAGTATTTTAAGACTTAGTACATGTGTACAGAAACACAAACTTGTCAGTCAGTGACAGCTGCTGTACCATACACATCGCCCATTCTACTAAACAGCCAAATAAACAAAATACCAAAGAAAATTAAAAAATTAATATTTTTTGTATTTCCAACATAAATTCTTACAATTTTTATATAAACATGCGTATTTGAACAGAAAAATAGGATCCACTGAAAAATTAATCTAAAATTCAGGATAAAAAAAATCTAATATAAAGTACAGGCTTTAAAACAAATCTTCAAATGTTTTTTCAAACTTACTTCTTACAAATCAATAAAATAATTTAAAAAATCTTTCCATGAACACATTTCACCACACTGGAAAGACTAAATTATTAGGACAAAAATACAGAAATGGTATAACATTCAATAGAAAGAGAAATTAAATTCTTCAATTTAAAAAAAAAAACAAACACAGAAAAGGTTTTAGATGATTTATACATAGCTATTCATCCTCATTTGCTCTTCACTGTAGGAAGCTTCACTTAGAATTTCAACACCTCTATGATTGGTACAAAGGTCTTTGTGAAGTCTCCTATGCAACACCTTACTCATTCCAAACTGAATTCTCTGACTAAATATTTGGCTATTCATATAACACAGGTGATGCTGCAAAAGTCAGCTTCGTAATGATTAGCAATGTTACAAACTTTGCACTGCGTCTGCTCTATTGGAATTTGGGAAGTGCTTGCTTCCTCATCGAACATTTAACCTTATTAATAAAAAGAAAATTCAGTTAATAGTTTTGTGTCTCATAGTTTTCAAAAGCATGGTTGAAGACATCACCATCCTGTCCTTTAAACACAGCTGAAAAACTATCCCAAAAAAACAAAAGCAAACCTGTCATAATTCATGTTTTATAAATCAGTCATGTTTGAACAATCCAACATTTACTTTGTCATGGTGTCCCTTTTTTAAAATAGCATGATGGGGAAGAGGGAAACAATTCCAATATATTTCAGTTACTTATATTTCTAATAAATTATATTTCAAATATAATATTACCTTGGAATGTTACTCTATTCTTATAAATTGTATTGGAATAAAACATTACTGAATTATATTTCCAGTATAATTTTCACAGTATTTAAATTTTTAGAGCATTGAAAACAAAGTGTCATTCCTCATTTTAATCCAACTAGAGCAATTTCAAAATGAACTGCAGACAGTGTGTACATTACTGCTCCTATACAAGGCAATCATATTAATCAGTATCAGAACAAACATCTTTCAACTTCTGGCACACGAAGCAGCCTGTGTCAAGAGCAAAATATTATATGGATAAATAAAAAATTTAAAAAATTCCTACAGCAGGTTATAACTTTATCTGTGTTTATGTTTAGCCATGGCTGTGCTACATACTTTTCCAACAACTACAGATGTATGCTGGAAGTACTTTTCCCTTGCTTCTCCATCCTGATACCTCACCTCTTTGGAACACTGACTGCAGTGAGGCCATGCTGACTTTTTATGCAAACTTTTTTTGAGGTACCCTGTGTGATCTAAGCAAAAATATCCCTAAAAAATGCACAAAGCAAACAAGATCTGAAAGTTTCTAGTCTGTCAGTTCCACTGATCTAGTTACTTTGATTGGCTAATCTGCAAATATACACTGCTCTGAGAGAAGGAAGTCAGCAGTCACTATATGCCGTGTGACGAATACTGGAAATGCACTTTTATGTAACCCACAAGCAAGTCCAAATGAAAACAGACTGTCCATATTCTGTGTTCAAGCTGTTCTGTGACAAGCTACGTTTATGGCTGCTTTTAGAGTGCCGTGCAGATACCACACAGTTACATTACATATTCCTTGCTTTTATTTACCTATGTCAAACAAAATCAACAATGCATATGTAATCCTGATTCTCACTGCAGATTTTAAAAACATCACATCTGAACATTGTGCATGACAAATTTGTAACTCAAACTTTAACTGCTAATCATAGAATCATA
>VZTY01020783.1:4193-20042 GCA_013400935.1 Turnix velox
CTCCGGTTTTAAAATCTACATATATAAAAATTATTTATCTTTTTTTTAACTTTAAAAAATTTTTTTTTTAATTTTATTTTCTCAATCCTCAAAGTGAGGTCCATCCGCAAAAGGCACCTATCAACTTTAAAAAAATAAAAAATAAAGTTAACCAAAGTTCTGCACCGGTGGTTGGATGAAAAAAGCCTGAGGACGAAGAAAAAGGGCGACAGAGGGTGGACGAGGTGGGTGCCGGTTCCTTGGTGCAGCTATATCGGCGGCGAGAGGATGGACGGGTCGCGGGGGCCGAACCCACACGGTTGCCCCCTCCTCCCCGCCGCCGGTACTACGGGACAGGGGCGCGGACCGGTTTGTCTCCGCCGGGCTTCACCAAAACACAGGTGCTGCACCTCGGTGCACCCCGGCCGCCGGAGGCTCAAGTCTCTGCGGCGGCGCTTACTTAGAAGATGCCGCCGCCGTGGTGGTGCGGGGACTGCGCCGGTTGCGGGAGGGGAGCGGCGGCCGGAGGGTACCAGGAGTAGCTGCCGAGGAAGGCGGCGGCGGGGCTGGGGCTGGCGGTGCCTCCGCCCGGCATGCGTGAGTGCGGAGCGAAGTCCCAGGGGGGCGGAGAGGCGGGAGGTGGCGGAGGAGGAGGCGGTGGAGATGATCCGCGGCGTGGGGGAGGCTCCGCCGGGATCTCGCCGCTTTTCCACATCTTCTTGAACTTGGAGCGGCGGTTCTGGAACCAGATCTTCACCTGCGAGGGGGGACGAGGAGGGAGGGAAAGAGGCGTCAGGCGGCTGGGACAGGACCAGAAGCATCAGTAGCCCTGAGATGTCGCCGACGGCCGCTTCCCCCGCGCTCCCGCCCCGCCGCAGTCGAGGCGCCACCGGTCTCCAGTCCTCCTCCTCCTCCCGTTCCCGATGGAGCCCTACCTGCGTTTGGGTGAGGCCGAGGGAAGCCGCCAGCTCCGCTCTCTCAGGGAGAGCGAGGTACTGGGTTTTCTGGAAGCGCCGCTGCAGAGCCGCCAGCTGGAAGCTGGAGTAGATGGTCCGGGGCTTCCGCACTTTCTTCGGCTTCCCGTTCACGATCCTGATCTCCGGTTCGCACTCTTCCTTCTCTGCTGCGGCAAAAGAAACCGGCAGACCCCGGTGAGGAGAGGCAACCCCGCCACCCCGAGTCCTACTTGTCATCACTGCTCGCCCCATCGGGGCAACCCGCTGGCGACGAGCGCCCTCCCCCTCTCACCAACCCCCGTGTCCCGGGTCACTGCCCTCCTCCCCGCCCTGCACAGACGGGCCGCCCGGCTCCTGCTGATTTCCCCCGTCGCAGGGGGATCGGACGTACCGGAGTCGTTGTTGCCCGGAGAAGCCCTGTTGCCGTAGGGCCCGTAGGAGCCGTAAGCGCCCGCGTAGCCCAGATCATAGCCGGCCTTGGCGGAGAAGGGGGTGGTGCCGGCTCCGGTGTAGGGATAAGCACCCACCGTGCCGTAGGGCGGCCCTCCCGCAGCCCCGTGCTGCTGGTTGGTGTAGTAGCTGCTGTCGGTGGCGGTGGAGACCGGCAGCGTGGGGGACTCCTGCGGCTTGTGGAGGCCGCCGTGCTGATGGTAGCTGCCGGCGGAGATCTGGCTGGCGTGCATGTCCGGCACAAGGCTCTCCAGCACCCCGGTCATCCCGTTCCGCCGACCTCCTCCTCCCACCGGGGCACGGGGCCGCCGCGGCAGTCCACACCGGGAAAAGGCGGTTAGGGCCGTGCTATCACCATGCTCCTGGTGGGACGGGATGGGATGTGATGTGACGGGATCGGGTGGTGTCGGGATCCGCGCTCCCGCCGCCGCCAGCGGGACGGGCTCTGCGGCGCCGTGCGCCTCCGGGGAGACATTTAACAGCGGTCACGTGTCGCGGCGCACGTCACCTAGCAACAGCCAATGGGGAGCCCGGACGCGCCAGGGCATGAACGGGCCGCGGGGTCGACACTGACCGCCCCGACGGCGGGACACGGAGCGTCCCCCGCTTCCCCGCAGTGCGGTTCCCTTTCTCCGCCGACCTCCGGGTGTCCGGTGCGTCCCCGCGGATTCCATTCCCTTCCCCCGTGTGAGTTTGAGGAGAGCGGTGGGAGCCTCGCGTCGAGAGTCCCTCCCTGGGGTCGGCCACGCGTGGGGAGGGTCGTTTCCTCCTCCGTGACAGAGTGGGGAGAGCATCCCAGCGAAACCGCACCCCTGAGCGGCCGCCTGTCTCCCTCCCTGCCGCGTCCCATCGGGGACACCGGTCACCGTCGGGAGGGGCAGCGGACGCGGGTGGCGGCCGCCCTCTGCCGGGGTAGCGGCGACCGTCGCCAAACGGAGTGAGGTCTCGGAGGAAAGATCTTCACAACTCGATTTTTATGTGTTTTTTTTTTTTTCTCCTCGAAAGGAGAAAAATCCCCGAGGGATGTTAAAAGATGGACGGCACCCTCTCTGCCCCCCCTACCCTCCCTGGGAGGTGGTGGGGGGATAGCGGGAATGCCACGGGGCGTTCATCGTGGGCCTCCACGGAGAGGTCGGGGTGTGGGTGAAAAGGGGGGGATGGCGCCACCGTAATGGAACAAGAAGGGGATAAAAAGAGTTAAAGAATGAGAGCCCACGGAGGGCGGGATGGCGGCCCTCGCGATTCCCGCGTGTGTCCCCTCGAGCCCCGCGCGTGCCCCCTCACGACCACTTTCTCGCATTGGNGAGGAGGAGTTCTCCACCAAACCGGCTCGGACACTGAAAGGAGAGGCCTGTGGGGAAGCCGGGGTGACGCCGCTGGTCCCGGAGGTGGGCTGCGAAGGGGGAGAGACGATTAGGAAGGGAGGAGAGGCATTGTATTTGCTCTCGTACTGCCGTCTTTCAAGTGTTATTAGCGATCAATGACCTGGTCTAGGTGTTCTTGCCCCAGCAGGGAGATTGGACTCGATAATCTCTTGAGATCTCTTCCAATCCCTGATATTGTGATTCTGTGGAGGAAAAAACGATAAACTATGTGAGCTCACTGCTGTCCCCAGTGACACCGTTGTGCCCGTCCTTGGATGGGGGTCCCCGGCCTGAAACAAGGGCAGCGTTTAGTGGTGATCAGCAGAGAGCGGGGCAATTAACTACTCCTTATTGCTTGCGTTTTGAAGCAGGTGAGGTTTAAAAAAAGCACTCAGAACCTGCGGGGGAAAAAGGACATTAGCGTTTAGAGATATGGTTTAGGGCTGGTTCTTGTCAGAGTTGGGTTGATAGAATCATAGAATGGTTTGGGTTAGAAGGGACCTTAAAGATGGTTTGAGTCGTGTTCAGTTCTGGTCTCCTTAGTTCAAGAGAGAAGGTGAGCAGCTGGAGAGTGTCCGGCACAGAACAGCAAAGGTGATGAAGGGATTGGAGCATCTCCCTTCTGAAGAAAGGCTGAGGGAGCTGGGTCTCTAGCTTGGAGAAAAGGAGGGATGACCTCATTCATGTTTATAAATATGGAAAGTGTGAGTGTCAGGAGGATGGAGCCAGGCTCTTCTCAGTGACCTCCAATGATAGGACAAGAGGCATTCTATGAAATGTCATATTGTCCCATTCTGAGGACTTGGTAATGCAACAGACTTTGTTGGATGTTTGTTTTTCTGCATGTCAAAGCTTTTTAAAAATGTTTTAAAATGATAATAAACAGTGCTATACAGTCCTATGTATCTACAGCATGATTTCAACAAAAAGTAAAGGTCAGTTTATATGAACAGTCTCTATTGTGCAAGTTGTTCCTCCAAAGTTCACACATGGAAGCTGCTCATGAGTCTTCAGGCTTTATTCCTGCAACTTCTTTGTGGAATGATCACAGCAGAGTTCACACAGACAGTCTTGTAGTTCTGATTTTGTTATTTCTGATTCACCTGAACTTTGCTCATGGGTCAGGTGGTTGTTTGAAACCCCAACTTGCATAAATAAAGGCATGAGACGCCAGGCCATGAACAGGTTGCAAATCAGGGAGGGAGGATAATCAGGCAGCATGAAGGAAGGGTTGTACTAGGTAAGAGACAAAACATTCCTTGGATGCCAGGAATGTTTTAAAACACACTTCTCTGAATCAGTCTTTGTATTAGTGAGGATTTTAAAAAATAATGGCACCGGGTTGGTGCATGTTCACGTGTTTTCACATTCTCATGTTGAGTTCGTAATTTTAATTCAACTTATTTTGTCTCTGCTGTGGGAATTGTGGATGGATGGATGATTAGAAAGGACCCAGGGAGAGCTGGGTGTGAGGCAAAACTCAGAGGAGAGGAGGAGTGCTTTGTGTACCAGGTATCACCACTCACACCCTCGCTTGATTTTACAATATTAGATTTTACATATTAGATCATATGTTACTATTTGTATTCCCTGAGAAAGAATGGTTGATCCAAAACATGTATCTGGACAAGTTCCAGTGTGACCTGTCTAGGTGTTCCTGCTCAGGCAGGGGAATTGGACTAGGTGGTCTCTTGAGGTCCCTTCCAATCCCTGATATTTTGTGATTCTGTGTGGTTCTGCGATCTTATGGAGTTTAGTCATCCAGTTGCACATGGGAGAAATATGCTTGATGAGGCACTGAGCAACCTGATCTAGTGCAGGATGTCCCTGCTCACCGCATGGGGTTTGACAAAGTGGCCTCTGAAGGTCCCTTCCAACCCAACACATTCAGTGATTGCCTCCTCCTTGCAGAGTTCTATGTTCATGAGGTTGATCTTGAGGTTTAAAGAAGTGCACAGAACTCATTGCCAGAGGCTGGAAAGCAATTGAGATGGCTTTGTTATTGTTGTCTGTTTTATTTGTTTTAGAAGCATGAGGATTCTTCTCAAAGTACGTGGACATGTTTTGAGTATCAAGTATACTAAACACAGTGTGTACAAACACAAGGAAGGATCATTGGTCTTCAAAATCATCCTCATCTCTTCAGCTCAGTTTGTGTTCGTGAATTTATGTTTTTATTTTTTAACAGGCCAGTTGTATATGACTCATAGAAATAGTTGCAGTGAATCCTGCCTGGTGTGTTTTGTTTCTTTTTAGCTATTATTTCTATGATTATTTCTCTTCCTAAAACAGACTCCACCCAAGAAAAATGTGAAAGCACTTAAAGACTGGCGTCTTCAGTCTTTATTTTATAGATTTAGCCTGGGGATCAACAGTGCAAGTTGTTCCATGATGCTCAATCTCAAGTTTGATTTGAAGAGAACCACACCCAGCATTAAGAAATTAATTTTTAATCTGCTGGAATTAATATTATTTCAACCATTATGATCCACATCTGCCTAGAACATTTCAGTTATTTGGGTAGGAATGTGGCAAATCATGGAGAAATGGCCTGTTATTTCTGATGATGTTACAAAAATTAACTGAACAGTAGGGTCTACTGCAGGGACATGTTAATAGATAAGGGTATCTCTTTGTGGCTGTGGGAAATGCTTTCCAATGGATTCATGATAATACAATGGTGGCATTTGTCTTAATAATAAAAGGATTGCTTAAACTGTGCCACATGAAGCCATGAGTAGGGTTTATGCTTGCTTTGTACCTATGAGATATGGTATTACTCTCTGGGGTAGTGGAAACAGTTAAATCTCCTTTTTCCGTGGGATTAAGCATATCAGCTTTTAGGATATAGCATGACTCTGACCTATCCAGAAGCTTGCTACCTGCTGGCCTTTGTTTCAGAATAAGACATTTCTGTTTTCTTCTCTGAAAACTGTTTATTGTCTCATCCATCTTTGTATCAGATCACATCATTCCAAAAGCCACAGAACTCTTCTGGGAAGAATATGCTCCCCTTGCCTGGCTCCCCCCTTTCTTACTCCCTTTTGGTAAGGAGCTTATACAGGCATGACAGGAGATGTGGGCTCTGTAAAATCCTTTCGAAGTTGTTCATTAAGCTGTCAGATTATCTCAGATTATCTTCCTCAGTGGAGATTCCTTGGCATCTCAGCACCTTTCTTCAGTAGAACCCTTTGCAGACTGGAGCACAAACTGTGACTTCTAATAGTGAATTAGTCTGGTGTTATTTCACACAGGTTTTTCTCATTTGTTTCCTTATACTACTTGGAGGAACTACACAGCATTGGGGTGAGCATCTAATGCCAGCATGTTCTTGGGTCTAATTATTGCTGCAGACGCAGGGGGCAGGGAGGAAGATGTGGGAGCAGAATGTGGAGGTAGTGGAGCAGCAATCCTCTGTGTGTAACACATGGATTTTGGGGGTAAAGCAGAGTGTACCCAGACAGTCTCTCTTGCCTCCTTTATGGCCATGAAATTTCACACAGGGCTTAAGCAGGGCTCTTCAGGCTACTATAACCACATCTGGTGCTTGCAGATTTTTCTTTCTTCTGATCCTTTTCCAGCTGTAACATAAGGAACAGCACTCACAAAAACTGTGTGCTTTTTTTTTTTTTTTCTACAGAGTTGGTAGAACAGCTGGAAAGTCAACTTTCTAATAGGGTTCTACAAGAGCCATGGGTTGAGCAACCACAGCTGCAGGTAGAGGTACATACACTCTGGAGAAGGTGGGTTCTGAGCCCACTTTATGGTAGATTTGAACAGGCTCAGGTTCAGCCCACAGGCTGAACACCTTGTTTAAAGTGTTTTCTGTGTGAGTATTTAGGTGAAAAAAAAAATCTGTAGTAGGAGCATGCAGGAAAAATACATTCAAGATGAGTCATTAGATAATTTCTGTTACTTCTGTGGATGACAGGTAGGAGAGAAGCTGAGAGGTGTATTTTCCAGGAGCAGATTTAGGCTGCTATCACGAACTCTTGTTTTGCGCAGGTTTTGAAGAACAGATTTTTTTTTTTTGCCTTGATTGTGACATCTGTACAACCTTAACCTGTGTGCAGCCTAAGCACAGCTGAAGCAAACTGTTTGACACACAGAATAACCTGGACTGCTTTGGTTTTAGTCTAAGTGCAATTATTTTTAAGGGCTGAATTTAGCAGACAAGGGCGTTTGGAGTTGAGAAACACTGTATCACCTCAGTGTGCTTGGATGAGCTTTGATCTGTGGTGCCAGAGAACTGCCTGGGGTGTGGAGTGCAGTTTTTCTCCTGCCATCCTCTGACTGGCAAATAATAGGGTCTGCTCCTGCTGGAAAACATGAACGTCTTGCTTGGAAGGATGGGATGTTTGTTTGGCTTTAAAGATGATACTCTCAAGAACAGACCTCCTAAGTGGTTTATACAGCTGCAGCACACTTGGGGCGAGTCCTAGGTGGCTGCATTTCCATCTGGAATGCCACACTGGATGGGATCAAATTGTGGGCCATGCAAACTACATACAGGGTCCATTATAGGAATGCTTGGATATGTGTGCTCTGGGATTTGGCACTGGCCATCCCCAGTCTTTTTAGACAGCTTAAATAGAGATGGTGAATTGCTTAAAGATGAACATTAAAAATAATCTTCTTTCCTGTATTGAGGAAATAAACACACATAAACCACAAAAGATACTTTTTTTTTCAAATTAATTAGCTTGTTGTTTTCAGAAGTCCATGTGATCAGAAGTGAGTGAGTTGAGATGGTCATGACTTGAGAAGCCACAGCTGTCCCATGAAGTGGTTGGGGGACCTTCTCCTCAAGCTGCACAGCTGAAGTCTGTCATGTAAGTATGAAAAAGAGAGGGAGTTTTGGGTAGTAAGTTGTCTGTGCATTCAGCTTCACAGTTGCACCACGTATCCATCCTGAAATAGTTCCTCCCTCAGAGGGAAGGAACTGTGTCCGGATTCACAAGAGTTACTGCCCTTTTGTTTGCTTATGGTTGCTTAGCTTACATTATTGACAGGTGCTTTACACATGTGTTTAATCTGATAGTGTTTTTCCTGTTGGCAGGATGCCTAGATCTGAAAATTACATGCCCTTCATGAACACTGCTATAAATCTAAATAAATTAATCTAGAATGTTGCTTTAGATTTGTATGTGTGGCTGCCAGGGATTGGTGTTGCCACCTAGAGCAGCTCAAGCTCTTAAAAAATATCTGATTTTTTTTTTCTTTTGTTGGGCAAAGATGGTGAAAACAGAGGTAGAGTACAGCAACTGCCAAGAAGGGATTACATACAGTAGTAGGTGCGAAGTTAGCTAAGCAAATTATACTAGCTTCCAGCCCTCTTACATCATTAAATGATGATACATCTCATTTACCAAAGTGTCTGAACAAATGAATTAAAAATTATGATGGAAACATTAAAGGTGCAACGAATCTAAGTGGCCACAGGATGTCCCCACTGTTCCATGCTGATCCACTAATCCTGCAGTGCAGAACGACACATTTCTCGAGCAAGACGATTTGTAAGTTGGAAGGTTAGCATTAATTTTTGTATTTCCTACATTTATTAATAGACAGGGCAACAGATATATTAACGTGGATGATTTGCTCTCTGAACTGATAGCAAAGATAAGTAAATAAGTTGCTATGCCACCTTCTGTCCTGTTTGGTTGATGTGCTGCCCAGTTACTGAAGCATATTATAGGGAGGTGAATACTCTCGTTGTTGTATCTTTTCTTTCTTTAGTTGTTTGTTTTCTTTTTCCCGCTTTAACAGTTTGACCCACAGCTTTTTGAACTGTGCTGAAGAGGAAAATTGAGAAATGTTAGGTGATTCTTAGGTGATCCTCTGTACATCCTGAACAGGGAATAGCAGCCATCTTGCAGAATTAATGCAATTCCTTCAGTAGGTTGCCTAGAAGTCAGTCCCAGCAGTGTGCATTAATGAAGAGAGACATCTCTGTCTGATTCTCTATTTCCACAAGGTATTTTCAGCCTTCTTACAAGAAAAAGAGCAATGTCTGAACTTTCTTCTGCATGAAACTGCAAATTCAAACCCACGGTGTTACTGCACAAAATCTGGTATGTTTGTATTTTCTCTCTGTCATGGAGCATGGCAGCGTCTCATCCACAAACATCACAAGGTGATCAATTGATAAGTGCTTTCTAAATGTGTCCACTTGGCTGCATTGTAGATTTGTAAATCTTGCCTCATTTCCTAAATTAGTGCTTCACCTGAACTTGGAAAACTTTTCATGTTTGGTGATGCCTCCAATGTTTTCAGCATTAGGTCTTCTGTGAGAACACGACTTCGGAAAATCATCATGAACATAGTTTAAAGGTCTACAGCTTAGTCTTTTTGCCATGCTCCCAGTCCCAGCAGTCCCAGCTCCTCCAGTACTTTTCCTGGCAGGGCACTTGGCCTTCTGGGTACAAGTGGGGTAAAGCCAGTGGGACTTAGGCACTTAATGGGAACTTAAGGATGTGTGCAAGGAGGTGAAGAAACCTTCTGGCTTTGTGATGGTTGTGCAGGCTTTCCCTAGACTCCATCCTTTTCTCTCCCTTGGTGTTCTTCTGCAAAATCTGCTGAATTATGTGAGATGTGGCTGATCTTGTAATGCTGCAACCTCTTCTGAGGTATGGGAAAATTAAAACCAGGGCAATGCACTGTCACAGATCTCTAGTGTGTTCTCTACTAATGGCATCCCAGGCAAAGATCTGGACCCTACTGGGTTTGGAAAATTGTTTTGGTTTTATCAGTGCTAACAGTTCTACTTGCTCAATAACTTTAACTTTGAATAATGTAAATTGGTAATTATACTTCTGCAGAAGAATAGCAGAGCATAGCTACCAATTTATGGATTACTTTATTCGAATATTATATATTTTTATTATATATTGCTCCATAAACCACAGTATTAGCTTTAAAGATCCTGCATAGAGGAACAGTGTTCAGTGATGCATAGAGTTAATGAACAGCATTACTTGGCAGCCTGACCACCCAGCTTATAATAAAGGCTTTGCCTTTCACATCAGTGAGATCTTTGTGTTGCTGCCAGCATGCTTTCCACAACACTGCCTCATGCTTGTGTAAAACTTGTGAGGGGAGAAGACTTTATAGAAATAACAGGCTACACCATTGTGCAACAAGATTATGCGCTGCTTATCGTAGATGAAGTGCTAAGTACTGGCTGAGTCATCAAAGGGGCTGAGGCCCGTGTGTGTCAGTGGATGGCTGCATGTTTAACTTCTTCCTTGTGTTGCTTGGTGTAATATTGTCTTAGCTGTTGAGCCCGAGTACTTTCACTAACACTTGCTCTGTTTAGCTACTGCCAATTTTGACTGTGCACCAGTTGCAACAAGGAGCAGGAACTTTCTAAACTTGTTCTTAGCTATCTGGGATAGATCTGCTAAATTCCTTCAAAGGAGCTTTATCCTCCTTTACCTGATGCTTCCAAACATCTAGTACACACATAGCTAAGCTAGATTTGTACCTCCAAAAGGTGCTTGATCATGGTTGAGTCACTTTTTAAAAAAAAATGTTCATTCACAAAAGTTCCTTTTATAAAATCAAATGGCTCTTCTCTGTTTGATACACGTGTAGCACTTCCTCCCATTTTCTTGTGCATATCGATGATGTTTTCTTCAAATACATATCATTTATTGCAGGGGAACCAAAAACATTACAGCATGAATCTGTACATCTGGACAAAGCATTGCCTTGACTTAAAACCAATAATAAAATAATGAACTATTTCAGCTATAAAAGCTCAGAACAGTGGTTTCCCAAAAACATCAGGACTCTTTTACAGAACAGGAACTTACAGGTGAGGTCACTCCAACACTCTAGTGCTACCCTGAAAAAAACCAGAGCCTATCACAACTTTATCTCCCATCCTACAGTTCTTATTGTCAGTGAGCATTAATGCTTGTAATACTACACTGAGAACATGAACATCTTAATTTTATAGAAAAAGCTATGTGGGAGAAAACAGCAGCTTGCTATTTCCTGTACAGCTTAAAAATAGATACTGATAACATATATATTTAAATATATGCTACACGAACCCTTCAGTTTAACTGTACGAGAGACTTTTTGGCACTTTTTTTCATTTTTTCATATGCTAAGACTTTGTTGGGTGTTGTGTTTTGGTTTGTTTTGTGGGATTTTTTTTGTTGCTGATAGTTAGTGTTCAAACTGAAGGGCAGTACCCAGCAGTCAGTAAGCTTTCTTCCAAGGCTGACTGAATGCTGGTAGCAGTGTCAGGCAGCCACAGAGCTGTTGGCTGAAACCTTGCAGTTTCACATTGCTTTTCAGAAGGCTCCTGCGAGTCTCAGATGGGGTCACTGCATAACTGCAAAAGAGCAATCATCAAGAAGCAATAAAGTTCTAGGATCCTAATTTTTATACCTTAAGGAAATAAGAGAAATCTGTAGGGCGACTGCACAAATTGACCTTTAAGGGTCTCTTCCAACCCAAACTATTCCATGATCTACAAAAATGTGGAATGACAGCCATGAGAGGAAACAAAGATGCAGTAGTTATTGGAAAAGAGCAGCAAGTGTAGGAAGCACTGTCCTCAAGGGTTAGAGGGTTTGCTGACTTCTAGACTGCTGCCTGTTAGGTCATTAATGCCTGGCTTCAACCTTTGATCTTTCTGCCATTCTAGAAGCTCTCTTCAGTTTTTTCCAACACAAGGCTAAAGCTGTGTGATTACAATGAGGCCATTGTACTCAGCATCCCACATATGGATGCAGCACAGAAGACTCAGAGAAGTGGCCTATGTTGCAAGAATGCAACAAACCACATTGTACCATGCTTATTCATCTCAAAACAGCTTTTGTGAAGTGGATAAAGACCAATTGTTTAAACAGCTTTTTTTGGAGAGGAGGGGAGGTGCACCTCAAGACAAGATAAGAGATGGATAATCTATGCTCTGCTGTGACACAGTAGGCAGAGAGGAGGGGGCTGTTTGTGAAGTCCAAACTGCTGGAGAGCAAAGCTCGTGGGAAAGAATGAGGAGCAACAATAGGAGACTAAAAGAAACTTGGGTCCAGCAAGACTGAACTGTATTGTAACAGTAATGAAACTTGGGCACCTTAGCTGTAACTCCCAATGCTGTCATGCCCGGAAGAACATCAGAGTTGATAAATTCTGTGGAAGGGATTAATTAGAGACTTGACTAACTTGAAATTACTGGTATCTCAGGAAGATCTCTGTCCTCAGGAACAGGATGGGAGATGCTGCATGTATGTATTAAGAGGGATTTCCCTACTTAATTTTCAGAAAACATTTATCTGTCCCTTGATATTTTGGTGGGTTATGTAGGAGTGTCTTTAGTAGTTTCCTGTGATTGCCATATGCAACTACCTCCCCTGTTGGACATTTGAAGCTAATGCTGACCATTCAGGAGCATCTCTATGGGTTGGATGTACCATGTACAGGCTGGAAACACCATGGCTTTTGAGATTGTTCTGGTTGGTGGAGTAGGGCCACCCTGGGAGCTCTAACCTCTCCTCTTCAGCTGTGAGGGAAAAAGGCTTGGAAATAGATTTATGGCCTGAATATCTGAGGCTGCTCTCTCATGCATTTGCTAACGTGTTGCCCCCTTCCTGTTGATGGTCTCAGGAGCAGTGGAGGAAGCACTGAGTCATGGAAACAGGAGCTGCACTGGCAGGGTCTTGGAGCATGTTGGGGCTGACTCCAGGACAGACTCATTCAAGCTTACTCTTGTCCCTCAGGCTTCACTGCTGACAGGCTCCATCTTGTCCCACATACCAGTGCCTGGACTCACATGGGGTTACAGAGGAGAATCCCAGGATGTCTGTGCTGTAAACAAAGATGCAACTGTGGAGCTAAATATTGAAATCTTTTGAAGCTCTGAAAGGCTGGAAGGGCAGTGTTGCGAAATCCATTTCAGGCAATTCAGTTCAATGATCTTATATCTCTTTTTCTCCCCCCCCTCTGCCCCCTCCCTAATTTTTAAGGATTAAAACCAAAAAGAACCATTACAACATTTGTCTCGGTCGCTATCTGACACTTAGCCTAATCTTAGCCTAACTACCACCTTACTTATCAAACAAATCAGACAAAATTTGTAATTAACTATGATTAGAAGGAAACCTTACACTAACAGAGACGTTAATTACATTGAGAAAGTTAGGGAGTCACATTATAATCAGAGGATGGAGGCTAAACACTACCACTGGGGAAAAAAAAAAACCAAGAAAAATATAAAAAAAAATTTAAAAAATCTTGTTTTCTTTGAGATCACTGTTAAACATTTCTAAACATTTCTCTGTTTGGAAATGATATGCTTTTCCATCATTAAAAAAGGAGCATGACAGCACAGCCAGGCTTCCTGTTAAGATTTGGTATCTTCCTAACCAGACAGTAGGCAGAGAATTTTTATCAGGAAATGACTGAAAATCTTTCTGGAATATTGCAGATACCCTTTCCAGAGCCAGCTGCCTCTGACAGTTGTGGCAGTGGTAGACCTCCAGTAGAATCCAGTAATTGGGGATTCATTTCAATTAGTGGAAGCCCTCCTTTTGGATTCAAAGAACTGGTTCGGCACTTAATTTTACATCTTGTGCTTTGCTGTGTTCAGTCTGAAAAGTGAAACTGTTTCATGTTGTTATTTCAACGTTATCACTTCAGCAGTGCATCACAGTGCCTGACAACATGGTATTAAAAGGTTAAGGTCCTTTAATATAGTGAGAAACCCACAGCCCCATAAGTTTGGCTTGTCTTGCTGCAGTGCTTCTGTGCAGCTTTGTGAACTTCTCCTTGGCTGCACTATATTTGGGCTGTGTGGGTTTGTTGGAAACAAATAACCAGCCCAGGGGGATCAAAATTCTTGTGGAAGCTGGCTGTTCTGTTGCAGTGACTGCCAGTTTTTTGCTCAGGAACGGAGGAGGCCCACGGAGCTGAGACCAGTAAAGTCTGGTCTGAGTGCTGACTGGGAATAATTTTGCATTTACACATTTTAAAAGTTGATTGTGGCATAGAAACACCTCATTAGAGCTTGGAATGTGGAAACCAGAGTCAGCATGCCCTGCCTGTGCCATTCAGAACCGGTAAAGTGAGGTGGGACACTAGACACATCAAGAGTGGGCAGAATATTCCCTCTGCAGGAAAAAGCATGTTGGTTGCTCTTGAACCCCAGAAACTTGTGTTACTGAACCTAGATACTCTGTGTGGGTGAGGAGCTGGAGCAATGGAGACATTGGAGGTGGTGCTTCTCTTCCTTTTTAATTTTTCCACTGCTTAGCTGTGCAGAGGCACTTCCCCATGTGCTGGAGCTGGCTGAGATCCCAGAGACTTAGCAGTGCTCTATTTGTGCTACAAAGGGCAAACCTACCCAAGCAACCATAAAGTCATCCTGAGCATTTGAATCACCAAGGAACCAGTGCTGAGACATTCCTGTGCAGGGTGAGGAAAGGCAGGTGGACACCAGAATATGGCCTGGGATGTTTGTAGTGATCAGCAACCCCCAAAAGCATCATTGCTCCTCAGCTTTGCTTGGGGGGCAGGCAGCTCTGTTTTTGTATGGCTCATTTCATAGAATCATAGAACAGTTTGGGTTGGAAGGGACCTTAAAGATCATCAAGTTACAATCCCCCTGCCATAGACAGGGACATCTCCCACTAGGTCAGGCTGCTCAGTGCCCTTTCCACCTTATGCTGTGCTTCTGTAGCTACGTGCAAGACACAGGGACACTTGAGATCTCTAATGGGTTAGCTGAAGTCTCATTTCCACCTCTGAACACTCCTGTGTCAGTACCTGAAGGTGTATCCCAGAGGACAATGAGAAAGTTTTAGTATTTCCCTAAAGAAGTAGAATTATGTGAGGGTGTTAGATAATTCTGCTATTTTCTGTTCCTCTCCTGGTCAGGTTTGTTGTTGTGCACCTTGGGGTTCGTGGTCACCACAGGTTAGCCTGTGGCTAAGAGAGGTGATCCTGCTGGCCCTGCCTGCTGACCCCTCTGCTGTGATGATGTGAGGATACTTGTGGCAAACTCTGCATAGAGTTCTGTGGCTTAATAGTTAAATGGCATCCCAGGTGCCCTGAAGTAGTACATTTTCATTTGCAGCAGGCACACACAGTCTTGCATAAACCTTAAGGTGTGTCCAAGATGAGGCAATTATGTGGCCCGAGGCATGGGGCTTAGGTTTGAACAATGTATTGCAAAATTTTTGAGGAAGAGGCAAGGAAAAAGAAAGATTGTCCTTTCCCCAACCCACCACTGCTTTTCCCTGTGACTTGGAAACACAGGTATGAGCCATAAGGGTATGCTTTGAAGATTTAAATGCCGGGCTCTTTAAATCCCACTCTTTGTGAGTCTGGAGTAACAGAACTGAGGATGGATTTTTCTTTCAGTATGGCAAGACCAGACTCTTTCCAAAGAAGGAAGACTTTCGAATGCTCTGAAGCATTTTTCTGTAACTGAAAATGCTGCATCTCTGGTATTTGTGCCCTTCTTTGGGTTGCTGCCAGGGGTGTGCAGAGAAGAAGTATGTAACAGCATGGAGGTTGTCATGGACTCAGAAAGGTCTGGAAACAAAACCAACCATGTAAAAATTCAAACGCTCTCTTTCTCTCCCCTGTTTTCTGTTCATTTTACAAGATGATGGCAGACAGAGGCTTGCTGGACTTCTCTCTCAGCTGGCTGTAATATATTCCAGACTAGCAGAAGACACAAAAGCCATTATACTGAAGGTGTAAATTAGCCTGTACTCGGGACTGTTGCCAGATCAGAGGACAGTGTGTGAAGAATACCAAATGACAGAGCTGGGTACGCAGCAATGATAATCACTCCAGGGAGATGACTACAAAAAAGAACAGCAAAAAGCTGCCACCTTTTTGCTCCAACAGTGTAAAGAACTGTCATGAAAAGAAAATGTTCTGTCTTCACCTCCTCCAGGTTTGTCACATTAGGAAGAGGATGCACAAAGGGTACAGCGGAGACAGTTTTTTGCTAAATAAAAAATATTATTTTAAATAATAATAATAAAAAGCTATAACTCAGAAGCTGGGTCGTAAATGCCACCAGATAACAGTATTGGACTGCAGTCAGTAGATTTAAGGCCAGGCTGGATGAGGCA
>VZTY01020783.1:20846-78270 GCA_013400935.1 Turnix velox
CGTGCAAGACACAGGGACACTTGAGATCTCTAATGGGTTAGCTGAAGTCTCATTTCCACCCCTGAACACTCCTGTGTCAGTACCTGAAGGTGTATCCCAGAGGACAATGAGAAAGTTTTAGTATTTCCCTAAAGAAGTAGAATTATGTGAGGGTGTTAGATAATTCTGCTATTTTCTGTTCCTCTCCTGGTCAGGTTTGTTGTTGTGCACCTTGGGGTTCGTGATCACCACAGGTTAGCCTGTGGCTAAGAGAGGTGATCCTGCTGGCCCTGCCTGCTGACCCCTCTGCTGTGATGATGTGAGGATACTTGTGGCAAACTCTGCATAGAGTTCTGTGGCTTAATAGTTAAATGGCATCCCAGGTGCCCTGAAGTAGTACATTTTCATTTGCAGCAGGCACACACAGTCTTGCATAAACCTTAAGGTGTGTCCAAGATGAGGCAATTATGTGGCCCGAGGCATGGGGCTTAGGTTTGAACAATGTATTGCAAAATTTTTGAGGAAGAGGCAAGGAAAAAGAAAGATTGTCCTTTCCCCAACCTACCACTGCTTTTCCCTGTGACTTGGAAACACAGGTTTGAGCCATAAGGGTATGCTTTGAAGATTTCAATGCCGGGCTCTTTAAATCCCACTCTTTGTGAGTCTGGAGTAACAGAACTGAAGATGAATTTTTCTTTCAGTATGGCAAGACCAGACTCTTTCCAAAGAAGGAAGACTTTCGAATGCTCTGAAGCATTTTTCTGTAACTGAAAATGCTGCATCTCTGGTATTTGTGCCCTTCTTTGGGTTGCTGCCAGGGGTGTGCAGAGAAGAAGTATGTAACAGCATGGAGGTTGTCATGGACTCAGAAAGGTCTGGAAACAAAACCAACCATGTAAAAATTCAAACGCTCTCTTTCTCTCCCCTGTTTTCTGTTCATTTTACAAGATGATGGCAGACAGAGGCTTGCTGGACTTCTCTCTCAGCTGGCTGTAATATATTCCAGACTAGCAGAAGACACAAAAGCCATTATACTGAAGGTGTAAATTAGCCTGTACTCGGGACTGTTGCCAGATCAGAGGACAGTGTGTGAAGAATACCAAATGACAGAGCTGGGTACGCAGCAATGATAATCACTCCAGGGAGATGACTACAAAAAAGAACAGCAAAAAGCTGCCACCTTTTTGCTCCAACAGTGTAAAGAACTGTCATGAAAAGAAAATGTTGTGTCTTCTCCTCCTCCAGGTTTGTCACATTAGGAAGAGGATGCACAAAGGGTACAGCGGAGACAGTTTTTTGCTAAATAAAAAATATTATTTTAAATAATAATAATAAAAAGCTATAACTCAGAAGCTGGGTCGTAAATGCCACCAGATAACAGTATTGGACTGCAGTCAGTAGATTTAAGGCCAGGCTGGATGAGGCACTGAGCAATCTGGTCTGGTGGGATGTGTCTCTGCCCATGGCAGGGAAGTTGGAACTAGATGATCTTCAAGGTCCCCTCCAACCCAAATCATTCTATGATTTTATGAAGAGGAGAAAAAAGGGTGCTAAATTAGCATTTAGTGTCTCTATCTGCCAAAATACCTCACTACATGGCCCCCAGCAGAGTGTTTCTAGTGGCCAAGGAGGCTGAGGAGGAGCTGGGAAGCTCCCATAGTGCACTCCCAGGCTGTGGTGTCATGTGAAGGCAGGAGGTGGCTGCTGAGTCGAAACTTCTGCTGGATGGTTGAAGTGTCCGGACCCATGTGTGGAAAACTGCCAGGGGTGTGTATGGAGCTAAAATGAGTGACAGAAGAGTTCTGGTTTAAACTTCAGCTTCCAGCTCTGTACTAAGATTAAAGGGAAGACACGAAGTGTGAATTAGGTGTGCTTCATTGTAAGAAGGGAAAAATGCTCTTCAGCTCTTCATTTTATCACAGACAGAACAACCTGCAAGCTACTGGCACAGAAATGTACCACCTTCAGAACATGTAAGAGCAGCAGCCAGTTGAACAAGGTTAAATTGCTTTGTCTAGAGTTTGAAAGTGTCTAGCCCCACAATGACATTGCACTGGGCTAGAAACAGAAGCAGCAGAACATTGTGAATGGTATTTCCAGAAAGGCTTTATTTTGTGTGTTTCAATGACTGAAATATAAGATCTCCATGGCAAAGAGTCTGCTTCCCTTTGTAATTGTTTAATTTGAAAAAAAAAAAGCGTTATCATGACACATAGGAATCAATTAGGGACTCTTTGTTCTTGGTGCTGGATAGGCACAAGGAGGTGCAGGCTATTGACTAATACAGTTACTTAAACATATTTGCAAGTATTTCTTTTCTTTTGCAGCAGTTTATCAGGAGTTTCATTTTAAACAGACAGTTGTATTTATTCTTTTTTTTTCAAAAGCTGCTATTTTGGAGCAACCAAATGCAGTTTCATCTGCATTGATGGATGTTTGTAGCAGCAAGCTGGTCTTAAGACAATGGAGTGTATATTGGCAAGATATTATCCTTACCATTGTTACGTGGATTTTTAGGTATGCTTTAATCTCTTGCTGTCTTTTCCCTGGAAGATTGATTTTTAAGTAGCTGATTAAAGCTTTTTAACTTTTAGAGT
Source organism: Turnix velox (assembly GCA_013400935.1). NCBI lineage: Eukaryota > Metazoa > Chordata > Aves > Charadriiformes > Turnicidae > Turnix > Turnix velox. Next base: position 23,423 of record VZTY01020783.1, read on the forward strand.
TTTTTTTTTTAAAAAAAAAAGAACTGTATGTACTTTATCACTTCTTAGCTGAGTGACTATTTGCTCTCATAATTTAAAATAAAGCCTTTGTGATAGTGACTTCTTCTACAATTTTCAGTGGCAACTCTGTCACTAATTTATTCAGTTAATCATTAAAGGAACAGTATTGCTGACTATGACAGAGCAGAGCTTGAGACTGAAAGAAAACTGCTGCCCAAGCAAAGCTTGAGACTGAAAGAAAACTGCTGCCCAGGCTTAAGGTGGAAACTGATGTAGGAATAACAGCAATAAACCACCAGCTGGGTAAGAGCTGGCTTTCATGTCTGTTTGTTTTGAATGTAGAGGGAGAGAGTAGTTTGGAAAAAGGAAGAAAAGTGCTTCCTAATTCTCTACATGGTATGAACTCAGTCATAGTATCTAACAGGATCTATTTAAAGAAACCCATTCTTACTTGCACTTGCTTAAAAATGAATCTGTGTCTCTCACAAGCATATAGTATTGACCTTCAATTTTAACATTCCCTATCCCAGTATCCAAATTCTGAACTGAAAGACCTTTGATTTATAATGACTTTAACTATCTTTCTCTGCTTTTTGTTTGGTTAATAAAGCTGCATTTAGTAGTGATAATATAGGATTCACTCTACTGAACAACAGGGAATACTGGAAGGAGCATCTATATGGCAGAAACATCTACGGCAGGGGGGGTGGAACTAGATGATCTTTAAGGTCCCTTCCAACCCAAACTATTTTATGACTCTAAGTATGATTTTGTGGCTAAGGCCACTGTGGAATCTGGGTAGATGAACTGTGATTGTCCATTTTGGTGCTAGTTTAGGTAAGTATTTAGTATGACCTGAAAACAAAAACATTGCAGAAGAACACTCTTATTAAATAAGAGATTAAAAAAAATTGTTATTTGAGACTAAGTAGAATTTGCACTTCTTTTGGGTCCACCAAAAGAAGTGGTGGTCATCTTAAGCTGGTACCCCCTTTCTGCAGACTAGAATGCAGAATATCTAACTTATTAGCAGCTGCACCTTATCAATTTAAATGAGGAAGCCCATGCTTAATTAGTTTGTGAGGCTCTCAATTAACAATTACCAGTCATTTGGCCAGTTCTGTAGAGGAGAGGGGCAACTGCTGCAATCTCCTGATATGGTAAGCCCAAGTAGGGATGGCTCAAGGAAGAGAAGGCACATTGCAAGGAATTCTGATGCCCTTGACTTAACATTGTTGGGAATTATGTAGTTTTAAAAATAATGCTGCAAAAAGACAAACAGTGCTATTGCAAAGTACTTGTTGCAGCATTTCTGCCAAAATTAGCTTATCAGCAGCAAAATTAGGGTGAAAAATTCTTTGCTCCTTCTTCTGATTTACACTTCAACCAGAATCATACTTCTCAGTGGTTTTGTTTAGTTTCTGAGTCAGACTTCTTCTTTCTCTTTTTAAGTATCCTAATCTGGGAATAGTCACACTACTGTACCTTTCAGTTCCCCTCTTGGTGCTATGATTTGCATAGAACTACTGGCCTGCAGTGAGGGGTCTGGGTGTAGTGACAGGCTGTGGAGTAACAGCCTGCTGTTACACCACTCCGAACACAGCTGATTCCTACCTGCTGTGGTAACACCTACCCTATCTTGGGGTAATTACTGTTGGAGATAATTCCTTGTTTGATGCGGTGAAAACAGTCTGAAGAGTTATAAGTTCTTCTTCTGGTCTGAGCTACTCAATGTAAGGGCTGTGCTTTTCCTTTATGTTTCTAACTGTGGCAAGTTCAGGAAGAATGCAAGCACAGCTTCTGTGCTTTGGCTTTCATCTCTGCATCAGACCTTCATCTTATCCTATAGTTAGGCATGTAGGCTGGGGGAGAAGCTGCTCTGCTGTGTGAAAATGGTAGAAATTTAGGATAGCCTGAGCATGTCCTGGAATGAAATGAAAGCTTGGTTTTTTTACTAAACATAAAATTTAATTTGTTGCATTTATGTGATTTGAACTTAGAGACTTGACAGTATTTCCTACAGACCCTTACTCTTCCTTGTTGTGCATCACAGCTAAAATATTTTCATGTTTTATAAGATGTCTCTATGACAGTGGAGATCTTAGGACATTAGATTATAATATATGAAAATATTGAGCTCCTTCTATGGATTATAAAATTTGGGGATACTTGATATAAGGCTTTGTGTTTTGTACCTCAATAGAATAGTGTATTGTTGGAATATTAATATCTATTTCTTTTACCTTCCTGTAGCCAGGCAGTGGTGCTGTCATCATCCTGTCAAAAAAGAAAATGTTCTAGGATGCCTCTAGGAGATTAATGAGAGGTGTCCCAGCTGACCAGTGCTGTGGACTGTGGTCTCATTTGAGCAAAGGCTGTGGTCAGTGAGCCAGCACCATGAGGTTTATTGGCTGACCAGCCAGCTTGCAAAGAGACTGCTTGTGTTTCTAATGAGAAAAGCCACGTGATTAGCCCTATTTTGGTGTGGAGGGATTAGAATTGCTGAGCTTGTTTCCAGTTCCCCCTTGGTTCTCTTATTTTTGGGCTCTTATTTTTAAATTGTGGATGTGATGGTGGCTGCACACTAGAAGTGCTTACTTTACTCATGGTGTAAGAATGCTTTTCCTGTGCTGTCTGTGCATTTTGGAAAGGATCCAGAATCCAGGAGTGATTCATGATGCCTTTGTAACAGGCACCTGACTCATGGACATCATGATGTATCAGCTTCCTAGACCTGGGAAGTCTGTGAGAAAAAGTTTGTGAGAAAAAAATGTTCTTTGGGCAAGCCCATGTTCCCAGCCTCTTTCATTCTGTGTTCATCCCACCAAATACTGTTTAATTTGTATCACTCTCCTCAGACTTGCATTTGATGCTTGTCAGCCTTGTGTGGTGCATGGTTGTGTAGAAGCAAGGAGAAGAAATACTGGTTTCATAAGAAGCAGCAGTGTTTGGTAATTAGGGAGGGTAGGATTGATAGCCCTAACACATAGCAGCAGCTGATGCCATGCAGCTGTAGCTGGGAAATGGATTTTGCGGGTCTGAACTGTTTTTCCTGCTGTTTGTTGCAAGACTAAATGGATGAGTTGTCCCATAGCATTCTGCAAGGATGCTTGGGAGGTGGAGTGGTGTTTGGTTGGGCTGCAAAATGGGATATGGCCGTTGTGGGTTGTGGAGCATGTTGTATCTGATGCTACCCAGTAAGATGAAACTGCTTTTCTGGCAAGGAGAAATGCAGGTGTTTATCTTACAAGTGTTGTGCAGTGCTGATGGTATTACAAATGCTTTTTGTGGCTTTCAGAGATTTAAAAAATAAGATAGAAGGCTTTTATTTTTCTCCCCAGCTAATGTGAACTTGCACTTTATCTGCAGTGTGAGCCTGAATTCCAACATCCTAATATACTGTGTTTCCCTATAGACAAACAACTTCCTTATCGGACTTGATAAGAGTCAAATCACCTCCTGTATTCTAAAGGCAATGTTCACAAGTGCCTTCTAATTTTAAAGCCCAGATCTTATTTCCTATGAAGACTATCATACTACATCAGTAGAAGTTTTTACTGGAAGACACAGCAGTTATCTGCTTCTACTGTGGATGAAGTGTTCCATCGTGAAATTTTATGTTCCAGAGATGTCAGCTGCACAGCAAACTTGGAGGAGGAGTTGGAGTGTAACAGCTGATGCATTTTTGAGAGTCACATACGTTCTTTATGGCTGGTAAAATTTTCATCCTAATGATTTACTCCAATATTAGGCACCCCCCTTATTTATTTTTCTCTTTTTCGTGGGTGTTACACAGACATCACAGCTGCTGTGGCAGCCTTACAGTGAGTGATCAGCGTGGTGCAGTGGGAGTGAGTCAGGCCCAGATGGTAGCACAGAGAGCTGGAACTCCTCCCATGCAAGCTCTGGGTGCACCTGGCCCCCTCTGCCTTTTCCAGAAGGATGTCTATGGATCATCAAGGCTTAAATCATTTCAGTTTGAGTTTATGACAAATATTTGTTACCTTGTGGTTCTTTCTGTGTCTGTCTCCTGCATCTGATAACCTATAAGAGTATACATATACATAACAGTTACACACTGGTAGTGACAATCTTAATATGACCTCATGGATTTGCCTAAAAGAAACTGCAATTTTGTCACGTAAGACAAGCAGGCTGCAGCTGGAAGGATGAAACATCTGCACTTTCTTTCTGCAACAGGTCATGGAGGGAGGGTTGTACAAAGCTTCTCTCTATAAACCCATAGAATTATTGTGATGAATTTGAGTTGAGTTGTAAAGAATCCTCTTGGTAATCCTCCCTGGATCAGCCTGGCTCTGTGTGTAGTGAATGATAATGCTGGACCAGAAGGGAGTAGGTCTTTGGCTGGAAACTGTTTGGACATGAGAAATTGCTGTGTGAGGAGATGGTGTGTTTGTTCTGAACTGGCTTTTGATGGCCTCATTTGCTGCACTCTTATCTCCGATCTCAGATCATGAACACCCTCTCCTTTTCCCTTTCCATTTTTTTGCCTCCTGCTCCTGAAGCCCTCAATTTCCCAGGCTGAAGGATCATAACTTGCTTAGCTGACCCCTACCTCTGTTCTTCCTCTAGTCTCCTCTGAACCTTTCACTTCCTGAGATAAAGGGACTGATGTGAGCTGCCCTCAAGGCCTGGAAATGGCATGGATTTATTCAACAGAATAGAGCTGTTTTCTTTTACTCACTGTTCTGTTCTTTACTCAATGGGTATTTGGTGGTGGTGGCCAAGTGCTGAGCTGATATTTTCATGGATCTAACATAACCACAGACCAGGTTAAGAGAAATAATGCCTAGGACTACTCTCTTCTTCTGAGGTGAGAGAATCTGGTCTTTCATACAGTCACACCTATTCTGAAAAGAGTTTGGACTAGTAATTTAGAAACTTTCATCTAGACTTTCTGCAGTCTTTTTGAAGTGGCTTGCTCATAATATTCCTCTAAACAATACCATGCAAACCTGCTATTGCCATGACATCTTGGGTATCTCTTGGTGCAGATTTGTTTTTAAAATGGCACTTTCAGTTTTATTGCAGTTGCTCAGGTTGTCCACTGTAACTCTTGAACCTATTTGCTGCAAAATTTTTTAGGGAATGAGATATATGTCTCAAATATATTTAAGTTCCTACAAGTTTAACAAAAAACAGCAGCTGGGTGAAAGAATAGCCTGATTAGTGCTTTGTGCTGAGAAAAGGCAGCAAAGTCTTGGCTCCCGGTTGCCTCTGCTGGTCATCAGCCAGCTGGTCAGTGATGGTGTGCATCCCTCACCAGATGCTCTGCTAGCACATGTGAAGCTGTGAAAATCTCATGGCCCATATGTCACTTGTCTGTCTGAATGGAGAGCTTGAAGACAAGCAAGTTAAGAAATGTAGGACAAGTTCTGCCAGGCATCATATTTCCAGTGGCTTATGGAATAGTGTGTTGTGTTGGTAGTAACCAAGATGTGATGTTTTACCCTTTATCACCAGATACACACTTGACTATGAGGTTCTCAAGGTTACACAACTAGAAGCTTTCCAAATCCTGCATGATGAGAGAGGCTCTGAAAGTACCACCCCTGCTCTGGTTTGAAGGGGAAGCCTCTGTTGTAATTGCAATAACCACAGCGAATTTGTGCATGATGCATGTGTGTTTCTCTTGTCTTGATAGATACATTTTTTTTTCTTGGAAATGAAGTGATATGAAACACTTCTGAATTTTCTCCACCTCTTTGTGGCAATGCTGCCAAAGGAAAAGCAGAGAAATGGAAAGAAAGGCAGTAAATATTGCCATTCACATGTTATTTTTGATTGATAGTATGCATTATTCAAATGTTTTCAGTGGGTGGTTTTATTAAGATTTAGCTTTTCTAACTTCTAAAGAATGTTAAATCATTTTTGCTTGAATGAAGGAGTAAAAAAATTGGCCAGTATATTTTTGAGGAAGTGCACTTTCCATTTTAGTTATTCTGATGAAATTTTTCCTTGTAGCTGCTCCTTTGTGTCATTAAGGCAGTTTCTTCTTCTTTATTCAGTTTACCCCAATCTTTCTAAGTAGAACAGCATATTGGTAACGCATAGATAGAAGAAATGCATTATCAGTCTGCTCCAATGGTGTAAAATTAACAGGGAAGAGAAGAGTAAATACAAACTTACCAGACTTCCCTGTGTGGGAAGGTACAGGTCAGTAAACTGATGCTCTGTGAGATGATGCCCTGAGTTACTTTACAGCAGCTTCCTTGTATAAATATCTTCTTTGATTTTTCTCTGTTAAAGACTTGCAAATTAGTTTTTCCTAAAATAGTTACATATGACAGAAGAGAGGGACATTTTATGGCCTAAGACACTTCATTCAAACCTCGGAGACATTTAGCTAAATATAAGAGCAACAGGGGAAGAGCTAGCTATGTAGAGAGAGAGAAACAGCAGAAAACTAAGAAAACCCCAAACCAAACCCCACCCAGATCCCCAATCACCAACTCTCCCAACCCAAACAACCCCTCTATGAAGGGAAGGAGAACAAAAAAAAAACCCAAACACCTTATGTCTTAAACTTGTATTTCTTCTGTTTTAAAAGTATTCTACAAATTGAGTTTTAGGTATGTATGCTCTTTCTAAAGAACCTTTCTTGACCTGGAAGAAATAAATCTTAGTTGGGTATTGCAGTTTGAAGAGACACAATGTAAGTTTACATCTGTAACTTTTTTTTGTTTTTTCTTCTGAGGGAACGCAATTTTACATGAACTTAAGGAATGACAGTCAACCATTTAATTGGCATTATGTGCAAGGCAGAATGTACCCACTAAAGGTTACCTTGAGGTCTGCAGTCATAATTGCCATTGACCAAAAGAGACTTTTCATTTAATCACTCCCCTGAGAAATGATGTTGCAAGGTTAAAGGATTACCATTTTTCAAGGAAGATGTCAATAAAGAATGAGGGCTGCTTACAGTGTGACAGTCTTGTCTCTGCAGTGCTTGAAATCTGATAGAATTGGAACCTTTAAGTATGAAAAAGAAATATATGTAATACTCATTCCTACTTAAAAATATATCTACAACAAAAATCCCCACCAGAAAAACAGCGAAGAATTTTAAATATGGGGAAAGAAGACATTCAAGTATCTTTTAAATACCTTTAAGATCTTTGTCACATTCTAGTGATTATTTTTAAAATGAAAACTTCTAAAGAATTGAAGTGGAAAAATAAAATGCTGGAAGTGTGGAGCATCTGTTGGTGCAGAACTGGATATATGAACAGCTGAGATAATTTGAGGTGGTGATTTCACAGCAGTGAGCAGGTCATGGCAACTTCTGTGTCCTGAAATGCTTTTTAGCTTCTAAACATGCTTCCCTCCTTTTGTAGAAGTTCACGTTTGGTTGTGATGAGAAAGTTTGGAGCAGCTGTTTACTAGATACTTTCTAGTGTGAGGTAAATTGACAAGGTTAGAATACACAGGCCTGAGAAAATACATCCCGTGACAAATGTCCTGTGCAGTTTGAGCATGGGAATACATTTAATTTAGTTACTTTTAACTTTGAATGCAAGGAATTATGAAGAAAAAAACCTGGAGATTCCCCTTTATGTAACTGTATCTGCAGGCCCTGTTCAAATGGGATCTCTGACAACCTTTGTTAATGAACTGACAAGCTTTTAAATTGCTCCTAGATAATTTTGTGGTGTGTCTTGGTTCACATAAAATGAACAAATCTAATCATCATCTGAAATGAGACTGCATCTTCTTTCTGAGGCTTTTTTGTTTGTTTTTCTTTCATGCCTTGGGATAATGAGCATGATAGTTAACTGACAGTGGAAAACATAGCAAAGAGGTGGCACATTAGTACCATGTACTGGAAAGCCTTCCTGCTTCTTCCATGGATACTGGACCAGTAGCCAGTTCTAGGCTCTGGTTTCCCCCTCACATGTCCAGATGCATGACCCCCAGCAGGCAGGGGTGGTTCCATGCCACCAGGTGAAGCACACAGAGCCCCTGCTGCAACACTGTCCTTCTTTTGTGGCAGGTCAGAATACCTGTATATACCCTTCTGTTGATGCTGTCACCCTACCTTTCGTGTCACCATCTTCTATCTGCAAATGATGCGTGTAGCTGTATCCTTCTTCTGTAGCAGGATAATACTAATAATACTAGTAATACTAATAATACTAATAATAGCTAGATAGTGTGGGGCAGGAGCTGACTCTAGTGTCACTTGTTAGTGCAGCAATTAACAAAGTGAGGCCTCATATTAGTGTAACAACTATTATTTTGGGGATGACCAGACCCTTGGCTGTGGATCTCCAGAATTAAAAGCACAGCCTCTGTGTTGATCTTAAGAGTTAAGTGCAGTGACTGTCAGGCTGCCACCCCTTGTCACCTGGAGGGGCAGTGCAGCTGAGTGATGGGCTGCATTCCTGCAGCCAACACAAGGATAACACTACCACTAGGGATCTGCTGCAGGGGACAGTGCAGTGAAGGACAAATAATGCAAATTTATAGATCTGCGGTGTGTGGTAAGTGTGGTTCCTTGTACAGATGCTCAAGGGTGATAGTTCTCTAACTTGGTTAGCATCTCAGTGGTCCTCAAAATACTTACCTTTACCCCCAGCTGATTTTCAAATCAACTACAAGATTCAGGATGCGATATGGAAGGATCTGAAATGCTCACAATGAGCTCAGCTTTCCAACTTTTGGTGAGCTAGAAATACTGATTGAAGACAAAACATGGAAGTCCTACAAATCATCAATGAATGCCTGTGTTCTCTTTCTCAGGAAGTACACTTTGGCTTACTCATCCCTCTCGGTACAGAGTTCCCCAGCAGTCTCAGATTGGACAGTTGGAAAGTGATTGCCCTGGTAACACCACTTCCCACGGCCAAAAAAGCTTCAGACAGCTTGTCTCGGTGTTGCCTTTGTGCTCAGTGCTCTTAACAATTACAGTCCAAGTCCCTAATTATCCTGCTTCACAGCAACTTTCCTTCACTCCTGCTGGAGCCCCTGAAAGGGTGAAGTAAGTAGAATTAAAGCAAGGATTTACCTCTCTGAAACTTGTTCAAAATCAAGTCCTGTTGACAAACTAAAATACATTACAAAAGAAAAATGTTTTGATTATCAGTTTCCTGCTGCTACATCCTCCTGTTTAACACCAGGATATACACACATGCACTCTTTCTTTTAATCTCAGATGGGAATGAGAATGTGATGCTAATTAAGAGCGTAATGCTAGAATTACTAGACCCAAAAAAGGTGTAACTAAGTGGGAGTGATTCTACAGTTGTGTTATCTGAGTTCTTCTGTGGTCTACCTTTCAGGTGCTGAGTATCCAAAACTGTACTGAAGTCAAAGAAACTTAATGTTTCTGATAACTTATTAGTTGCTCTCCTGCCTGTGTCACAACAACAAATGCCTCACAGTAAGTCCGGGAATGTAGTGATGGATGAGCAGCAACTGAAAAAGGGGAGATTTAGATGAGATATTAGGAAGAAATTCTTTACTGTGAGGGGGGTGAGACCCTGGAAAAGGTTGCTTAGAGGGTGCCCTATCTCTGGAGGAGTTCAAGGCCAGACTGGATGGGGCTTCGAGCAACCTGGTCTGGTGGGAGTTGTCTTTACCTATATCATGGAGTTGCAGCCAGGTGATCTTCAAGGTCTGAAATGGATGATTCTGTGGGATGGGGAGTTTGTGACCTTTTGCTCAGAGGCAGCAGCAGGATTGTTTGTCTTGGTGCATCTTACCCTTTTTCAAGGCTTGACATCAGACACTTTCTTAACATAGAGACTGTTGCAATTGCTTTGCAGTTGACTACAAGGACTTACTAAATTAATAAAAATAAACTGCACATAGAGGTGCATTGAAGAAAGTAGTTCATTACTGTGAGAGTGGTGAGACACTGGAACAGGTTGCCAGAGAAGTTGTGGATGACCTGTGGAGGTGTTTAAGGTCAGGCTGGATGAGGCACTGAGTAACCTGATCTTGTGGGAAGTGTCCCTGTCCATAGCAGGGGGGTTGGAACTGCATGATCTTTAAGGTCCCTTCCAACCCAAGCCATCCTATGATTCCATTTTATGATTCTGTAAGTGTGTATACATGTATATATATATATATATGCACACACTATAATCCAACTAAGGGAAAGGCTTCTGAGTGTTTACAGACTTTGAGTTCCCTCACATTTAAATGATTACAGCAGAACAGAGATTTGTGTTTTGGGATCTACTGGAGATACTGCTCATGGAGACAAAGCAGGAATCTTTTGTTAGCATGGGATTGTACTGTTTACATAGGTAATGCCTCATGTTATGACAAAGAAGTCTGTCAGTATTTGTTAGAAAAATTCCTGCTTGTCTTTACGTTATTAAGAAGGCAATGTCTCTGTTAGAGAAGAAAAGTAACTATTAAATACTACTTTTGTTGTTGACGGAATTCCCGTGTTCAATTGTAATGTGTCAAGAATGAATGTAAAAGATCTGCCATTCCACAATAGATGTCTAAAATAAATCCTGATGGCAGTGAAGCTAGATTAATCTGCTGCATGTCGGTCAATATTTGCAATTGTTTAGAGAGTTTCCTTGATGGACATTCATATAAATAGTGGTTCATTGTCCCTTAAGTGGATGTCACCTCCAGAGAGACATAATCTCCCAGGGGGAAAAAACAATCATGGCAAACCTATCATCAGTCCATAGACTGAGGGACATTCATTTTCTTTTTGTTTCACTGTGAATACCTATTCTGTGTGCCTGACACTGGGGTTTTTTTGTTTTTTTTTCCCTTTTTTTTTTTCCTTTCTTCCGCACTTTGTTTAATGTATGATTGCAATTGTGTACTTTGTGCTATTTATTAGCAGAGTTTGGGATGGTCACATTTAACACATCAAATCCTTTGTACAAAGCAGGAGGAGACAGGTATATTTAGAATATTTTTTGGTGCACAGTTGTTCTTGGAAATAAACTGCTGGGGTTTTTTTTCCCTTGTGAAATACAGAGTCAAATTGTAAAGTCAAGACTACAGTTAAAATGATAAGATACAGGACATGTCTGTGAAATTCAAGAACTTAGACAGACTTGGACTAATCCACAACTGTAGTTTACAATTCAGGTATGGCATGAAAGGGTCAGGCGCATGTTCAGCTCATCCTTAGTATCTTCCCTGTCTTTTCAGGTCTCCTGTCAAACCCTGCTCTAGTGCTGACAAGAGCCATCTGTACTCTTCTATAACCCAGGCATCTACAAATCACTGGGCTGTTCAGTATTGAAACCTGCTTACGCAGCACAGCAATAGGTGATATATTTTGTATGTGAGCATTTGTTTAGAAAGAGCAGTGTTTGGTTAACAGTGTCTCAATGTATACTTCACTAAGTTTATCTTTGCTTTGGTAGGTTACTGATGGGTTTAATTAACCCTATGCTTTTCAACTGCTGTGCTTCACATAAAACAAGTGGTGGATTTATACTCCCTAAATGATAACTTTGGTAAGTTATCCACATAACTTTGCTTCTCAATACCTTTGTGAGGCAAAGTTTTACTTTGGATTTTCTAGTCTTCCATTTAAAAAATGAGTTGTGTTAAGAAGCCTTTCAAAGAAGCTTCCATCTACCCAAATGGATTTTATTTATAGAAGAGTGGAATTTGCCTGCAGGAAGGATGTATTTCTTCTGTCAGAAACAAATAAGCAAAATTAAAGCAAGGAAAGGGTCTATTTTGGCTGTGCTGACTGACTGAAGAAGGATTAAAAGGCAAACGATGGGCAGGGGAAGGGAGATCAGAGTTTGATTTGCTGCATGACTTCAGTTTGTAACTGTTTTTCTGGCTCACTGCTAGGAAATCCTCTTCCTGTCCTGGTGTCATGAAATAGCAAGGGGAGAAACCTCAGGGTCACAGATAATTTATGAAAATGCTATTAACTTCAACCAGCAAGGAGTGACTTAATTATGATGCTCAAGAGAGGGACTGACCTTGTGTTAACCCAAAAATAGAGAGGGAAGAACTATTCTGCCACTGGGATACTTGAAAAAGTGTCCTGAAACGGTCTTTTTTTTCCTTTTGTGTTTAGAATGGTTCATGCTTTAGGAGAACATGTGGTGCCCTCACAAGCTTGCCTGTCACTCTGTGATACCAGCAATGTCCAGCCCTAAGGTGGTTCATCCTCACCCTTGAGAACTCACCCTGCTGGGCTAGTGGCCCTCTTTGCCAGCTTTGAGGCACAATATGGGGACAAGTCTCTTGTGAAGCAGGTCTTGATTTTAATCTGTCCCTGCCCAACTCTCCATGAAACACGCTAGAGATTTGTGGGTCACTTCTTTCATTCCAGATTGTTCTTCTCACTCAACCTTCAGACTACAGATTATTTCACAAATAAGCTGAATAAGGGTAGAATCTATTGTTTGAACTTTCCTGTTGGTAGGAGACTTAGTTCAAATGTGGATGCTTTCTGTGCCAGAGAACCATGATTTCTCTGTTTCTGGGATGCTTGAGTTTCTCTTGAAGTGATTTTACTTGATCTTTAAGAACTGAACAGTCCTTTTTTAAACTTCTTTTTTTAACAGTGAATTTTTATGTGTGCATATCTGTGCGATGAGTTTTGTTTAAACCTAGTCAGGAAACAATTATTAAGCCAAATTTAAAACAAAGCAAAACATGTTTGTGGCTTGATTATATACAGAAGCCCCTGGGAGCGCAGCAGAAAGTGGCAGAATAAATAGACAAAAATGAGTATTTGAAAGAAGGGTAGCTTGCAAGTAGGTGTGGTTTACATGGGACTAGGGTATTCTGTGGTGCTCACATGGTTTTTATGCTGTCCCATGGCATTTATGTTTGGCGATGTGGGCAGAACTGGGAGCATTAGTGTCTCCCAACACCTCTACGTGGTGGAGGATGTGCTATCTCAAGGACAGCTGAGAGAGAGGAAAATGTAGCTCATTCAGCATTATCCAGACAGTTCAACTATTCAATTTCTGTGGCAAAAGCAATGGAAAGGAACTTTTTATCTCTCTTGCTATTGCTGTTTTGTTGAACTTAGGATTAACAGTGAGAATTTCACATTGCAACATCTAGGATATACTATCGATTGCTTTCTGGCCCTAGATGGGGCAGAAACTAGATATAAATCTAGAATAGATATAACTAGATATAAGAAAGAAATTCTTTATGGTGAGGGTAGTGAAACACTGGAACAGGTTGCCCAGAGAGGTTGTTGAAGTCCCCTCTCCGGAAGTGTTTAAGGCCAGACTGGACAAGGCACTGAGCAACCTGATCTAGTTGGAGGTGTCCCTGCCTATGGTAGGGGGGAACTAGATGATCATTAAGGTCCCTTCCAACCCAAACTATTCTATGATTCTATGAGATGTCGTGTAGGTGGTTTTTATCAATAAATTAACTCAGAGGTAAAATTCTTATATCTCACTATTGCTTTTTTCTTTGTTGTATTTGCCCTCCATCTCTAATATTAAAGGAGATGCCAGTGACAAGTAATCTTGGGCAATAGCCTATTTCTTGGCTGTGGATAACATTTCTCTGCAATGCAGCCTCACAGATTTCCATATCCCCCACCCAGCAGCTTGCGAGGAATGCATTGGGTAATGGCAAACTGCAGCACACTGTGCTCAGAGAGCTAATGAGCTGCTTTGTTCTTCAGCATCAGTGCACATTTCAGCTACACCTTTCATGTACAGAAGTGGAGTCCTAACTGACATTGCATTCATAGAGAAGGAAGTGAATTTCTGATGCAAATGTAGGTACTAATATCTTAAACAGAATGATTTTTTTATTTCTCTCAAACTCAGCATCAGGCTGTCCTTGGGGGAAGATGACACTTTGATGCTCGGTGCAGATGCTTTGAAAGAAGAGTTACTGGTTGGGTCTGCTACAACTGTAGGAGAAGTTATGGTGTTTCTTCTTGCCCCCTGCACTGTCCATCTCCTGCTCTTCTGTTGTGCTGCCACAGATGACTCTCTCTTACCAGAAAGTAACTTAAATGCAGTTGGGATAAAGGATGGAGATTTGGGGAATCTTCTGCCTTCTGGTAAATCTCTACATTGACAATGAGCTAAAAATCTGCTGGCTGCTTAGAAAATATCTCCTCTGCCTGCTTTTTCCTGCCTGCCTGTGTTTTCAAGACCTTCTTTGGGAAATCAAGGCTAATACTTTTTGAGAATTATTTCAAGGTGATCTAGAATCCATATCTGGGCTATGATTTTTGCTTCAGCTGTGTTACAGATACATTAGTACAGATTAAATAGAAGAAGATAAAAGGCAAGTCGATGCAATCATATTTGCAGAACAATAGAAGTGAGATGTGATCAAAGGCAAGCCCCATGGCTGGGCCACTTTGCTGGAGTGCTCCTGACACATAGCTCTCTTCACTTGAGCTGCTCTTAGCAGTTTTCAGGGCTCTTTGGAACAGGAGCTGGCAGCAGGCCCAAGGAGGGTGTTTTGCCATTATATGTTAAGTTTTATTTGCTGCTCAACAGCTGAGAATTGAAGAGTAGAGCCTGTTCTTTGAGACATGGATGACTTAATACACATCTCTTCAAAGTCCTCTCATCAGCAGGAGTTAGGCTTCAACCAGTCCTGAGATCTGACATATTAAATGCCTCTTTGGTACATGACATATCTTTTGCAGCTTTTTGAAGCTACTAAAGCTGGAAGCACCATCAAGCTTCCAAATTGTTTGTAGGGCATATAATGGCCCATTAGAGAAAATAAGAAAGGTAGGGAATGAGAGCAAAATGGCCAAGACCTACAGTTGCTCCTTGTTGAACAAGGAACTAGATGAGCTTTAAGGCTCCTTCCAACTCAAACCATTCTATGATTCTATGAAATGGTGTCACACTGCAGCAACTCAGCTTTCCTGTCTGCGGAGAAGGGGGATTGTTACCCTCATATATAGAAAACTTTGAGGCTGACAGCTAAAGAGAGACTGTAGTAGCATTTGGATTAATTATGTTTATCATGGTGATGCCGTTGTGGTTAACTCTGCTACAATTTGATGGAAGACAATTTATATAATTAAAATTTGTATTAAGAGGTTTTTTTTGCAGCTTAAATGTGTGTTGTGACAATGTTGAAACAATGTAGTGGCAAAAATTCATCACTGTCCTGGATTTTAGCAAGGATTACTTAATGAAGTGTTGTTCTCTGAGTCTGAATAGTTGATCTGGTTTGATTCTGGAGGAGCACTGTTCTCAAAAAGTTTGGATGTACGTGTTTTTGTAACAACTAAAATGAGTCTTGCTTAATAATGTGCCGTGTCCAGACCAGATCAGCAGATACAGAATAGACATTGGTAAAAAGACACTTGAAGGATCAAGTGCCAACTATTATAATTTGAGATAGAGGCTCAAGAGAGAGACCTTGGGACTAAGAAGGAACTCACTGTTTACTCAGACGTTTCCTTACAGAAACTGTGCTAGTCAGTAGCTTTTGCAAGAAGGAAAGGATTGATGGGCAAAGGTGAAATGGCACTGGTGAAAGCTGAACTTCTGCTTGATTTATGGCAGCCACCCACAGCACACTGTGCACCAGGGCACGCTGCTGCTGATAGCCATGGAAAAGGATGGAAGATCTGCTGCTGAGCCAGACATCATCTAGGTTTCCTAAAAATAACCCACAATGCTGTCATTTTGCTCTGTTAAGAGAGAGAGAGAGCTCGCTCCAGGAGAGAACTTGTTTTGACTAATGCCCAAAGGGAAAAAGATGACCCCTCTTTCTCATCTAAGGTGTATATATTGCAGTAGATTGAGAAGGAGAGTTTTCCTTGTTTCTTTTAAAAAATAATTATTAATTTCCTTAGCTATTTTGGATGGTGTTTGGGGATGTTCATTAATCAAGGCAGCGCTGTTGTTTCAGATGGGTTTGGCCAGGCATCCAGTGTGTTAGTGCCTGTCAGCTGGCTGCCTCCTGCTCCAGCCACAGCATCACACCAGTCTGGCATGGAAATGAATAGCTGTGCCTCCCCCAGCCTTTCAGATCTGCTGAGTGTGTCAGTCTGATTTCTTTCTTTCCTTCCTTGGCTCTCTTCCTCCCAGCTTTCACTCTGCCTTGCCCTTGAAATATATAAGAGATGGTATAATGCCAGTTTTACAGAACAAAAAGAGAAGAGAAAGAGAAGTGAAATGACTTGTTGGTGTTGAGGAAAGAAGCAAGTCCAAAGATGGAAAAAAATCCTCAGTTCCCAGAGCCTATCTGGTAAAGCCAGCACAGTCCACCTTCTGCCAGCTCCTCTGTCTTCTACTTGCCATTTTTTTTCCATGCACATTTGAAGAGAGTTTCAGGGCTGTGTGCTTCTGGATCTCTCTTTTCTCCTGTAGCAACCAAAGTGATCTGAGATTTCTAAGTCCTTTTAGCTATAACATCTGTTTTCATTTCTTTATCTACAATTTAAATACCAACCAAACTGTGTCAGATTTTTTACTTGCCATGACTATTTCTGACTACCCTCAGCTGCTATCTGCTGTAGGCTAATAGAGTGCTTGAGAGCAAAGTCTAGAAAGGCAATTTCCTTTCTCAGTAGAATTTATTCCTGCTCTTAACCTGTTCACCTCCTCTATAGCAGTATCTGGGCAGCCACGTTTCTGATTTAAGATTGAAGATACTTTGGAAATTACTTCCATGACATTAGAAGATAATGAAAGGACTTGTGTTGTACGGGTTACCAAGAGGGTATTTAGCAAACATGCAAAAGACTCAACGTAGATAGAAGTGAAGAGAGAAAAGGAGGAACAAGCCCTGAGGTTTGTTGTCCTTGGGACTGTATATAGCTTCCAGAACATGGACTGATCATGGGTGGCGTGGAAAGGTTATTTGAAGGTGGCAACTAGTAGTACCTTTTGTCAACTATGTCCAGAAAATTGACTGTATAAATTCTGTCAAAGTAGGTGTGAGCTAGATTTACCAGTTTCAGAACTTTAGTCTGTTCATATGGTTCTTCCACAGTTGTGTTTGAATGTGGTGCTCCAGTCACATCCCTATCTCAAATGAAATGCTACAGCACAACAATTAGGACAAGGAGTAATTAAGACCAAAAGGCTGGAGTGCAGCTACTGTAACCTCTGACTCACTCTGAAGAGAAAATAAGGAACCTAAAGCTATAAAGAGCTTGACCAGCCCTGAGGCTGTGCTGGCATCAGTCTCTAAATGTTGCAGTGCAGCATTTTCCAGCCACTCCTTTTAGTGATTTCTGGCCATCTGAACTTATTTGTGAATTTTTACATTTGGATGTTGGCTAGAGTGGGGCAATGCACTGATTTTATTTATTTTTTCTTTCTTTTTTGACTCAGTTAAATGTTATCTTCTGCTTCAAAGTGTACTTGTATGAATTTGTGTATCTTTTAAATGCATGAAAATAGCTTTGTAGTTAAATATTTTCCTTCTGTGCCAATCTACAAGTTCAGTTGTCTTCTTTAGTGGTTCTTGTTCTGAGAGGGCAGCGAGGAAAGGGATGAATCACGTCTCCATTTTATGTCCAGTTAGTTATTCAAAACCACTTTGCTTTGTCTAATAGCTTCATGTTTTACACTAGCAAGATCCCTCAATCATAATTTGATCTCTAAAGATAATTTTGAAGAACTGCTTTATGGGCAACTTTTGCATGTCATTAAAGAGATTTCCCTGTCAACTTATCTGGGAAAGAAAACTGTGTGACAGAAGAGCTCTCTTACACTTCTACAGTACAAATGTGACATCACTCATTCTTTCCTTTTTTGTTGTGTGGTTGGTTTGGTTTTTTTCTTTTTTTAAACAAAGTTTCTAGGTAATGCAGTTAAGTTCAGTGTTTTACTGCAGTGATTAAGATAGAGTGCTCTGTCATATCTGACTTTACTGCTTGCTGATTTCCTTTCATTCCCAGATGTGAATTCTTATCATACCCTTTGCCTCTTCCATCCTCTGCAATTAGCTCAGCTAAAGTAGAGATAAAGTTTCTAGAATCAACTGTATTCCATTTCGTGATGGTTCTCAAGAAAAATCAGACTCTTTCATTGCATGTTTGGGGCACCTCAAATAAATAGCAGGTCAAATTACTAATCTATTAGCTCTTTGTCCACCATGGTATGCGCAGTTAGTCATGAAATATTCATGCAATTCAGAAAAAAGCTTTCGGGGGGGGTGGAAGGAAAGGCAGCTCCTGAAATGAAACCACAGTATCATAAGGTCAATCAGCTTGCTGCTCTTAGATTCAGGCGCAGGTCAGGCCTTTCATCCTGGTAACTTTGCCCAAGAATTATTTACTTTCAGCTGTCAAGCTTGTTAAATGATTACCTAAGTCAATAGCGTGCGTTTTCTTTATTCACTGGAAGATTTTTATAAACGACTTTTTTTTTTTTTCCCCTGAAGGATTACATTTTTACAGTACATGGTTCTCTCTGTGTAAGCTTTTCACAGAAGTCCTAATCCGGCTTCAAATTAAATCAATTGGCAACTCCTGTTGACTTGGGTGAGAACAGCACAGCGCCTGTCTGTCTCCCTGCATTGGAAGAAAATCCATTCAGCAGCAGAAAGCACATTCAGTGGCATGTAGTTATAAGATTACTGAGTTTAAAAGAATAAGAAGTTGCATATGCGCATAAATACAGAACTAAAATGTACTTTAGTTGGGGTTCCTACCCCATGTCCTCATCAGCCCCGGAGAATGAGCAAGCACATGAGAAAGGAGGAGATAATCTAAATTTAAAAAATAGAGAATAATAAAAATCTATGCTAACATAGAGCCTGTTATTGTAATATCAGAATACCTTCTTCCATGCACTAATGATATACTTTTTTCCTCCTCTTGTGCTTCCGCATAAGTGTGAAAAATGTATGAGGGAAGGTTTTGGTTTGATTTTTCATCTTCAAATCTGTGTATGTATTGGAGAAGCTGAGAAGAATCCAACCTGTAATTTGGAGTAGAAGGTGACAAGATTGGTGACAAAATTGGCTCCAAGGCTGATTGAAGGAAAATAATTTAATGGATTAAGGCTGCTTCTTGTAGAAGCTTGTGTCTTTTTCCATTATGTCTGGTGGATGAAGTGTTGCCTGTCATCTTCATTTCAGCACCTCATTTATTTTGATTAATTTGCTTCAATGTGTTGGAAACTTTGCAGGCTAATACCTGAGATTCTATTTTCCTGTTTATTGGCCAGTATGTTGTAGGACAAGGATGCCCAATACAGTATCCTGTGGTACGTCTAGACATCTAAGCACACCTGAATTTTTGCCAGAATAACCATAAACGGGTGGAAAAGAGCACATAGTCCTGTGTCCTTCTTGAGGCAGAATCACAGAATGTCAGGAATTGGAAGGGACCTCACGAGATCATCTAGTCCAATCTCCCTGCCAGAGCAGGAACCCAGATCAGATCACACTGGAAGGCATCCAGGTGGATTTTGCATGTTTTCAGAGAAGGGGACTCCACAACCAACGACTACCAACTTGAGTTTTGTCTAGCTGTATCTTGAAAACCTCCAAGAATGATGGCTTAACCTCTTCCAGGTTCTCCAGAATGACCTCCTCCTGGAAGTTTCTTCTCTTTCCCCAAAATACCCAGCCTGAATCTCCCAAGCTTCACTTTCTCATTGTAGGATGTTGTCCTATATTACATTATTTGTTACTAAGGGAAGAGTTTAGCTCCATCATTGACTTCCATCTGAACACTGGAACAGGTTGCCCAGAGAGGTTGTGGATGCCCCCTCCCTGGAGGTGTTTAAGGCCAAGCTGGATGAGGCATTGAGCAACCTGGTCTTGTGGGAGGTGTCCCTACCGGCGGCAGGGAGGTTGGAACTAGATGATCTTCAAGGTCCCTTCCAACCCAAACCATTCTGATTCTATGATTCTATCTTCATAGCTCCAGGCGGCTGTTTGAACTCCTACAGCCTCTGTCTAAGCCTAGACTAAACCCACTAGAAAAGACAAAATATTTTCTAGGCAAATTTTACTGCAGTAGAAAATATACCCTGTGGCACGGGCCACATCACCAATGGCTGTTGAAGGTGATGAATCATGGTAGAATAGAAGCGTGATTCATAAAACATGAAATTTCCATTGGCTGCCAGCCCGGGCTTTTCTTGAACAATTTAATGCTCCACCCTGTCGCAGGATACCCTGCCCAGCAGCAGGGTCAGGAAGTGGTGATGCACGGATTTGTTTGAAAAAGAGCCTTCACCAGCATAGAAAAAAAAAATCTACCTAAATCCAACTGCCTTTGTGCATCCTCCAGTGGAACTAACACAGTCCCATAACCTCTTCCTTTTAAATTTAACAGATCATGTCATCCTTTGGTCTAACATGCTATGGAGTCATGGGGAAAGGGAGCTGGTGTTGGGTCCAGCTGGAATATGGCTTCTAAAGAACCATATAGAGTTGAATGCCTTCACATCCCCCATTTCCAAACAGTACCTGTGCTGCTCATCCTCTGATTTTTCTAGCAAATTCACTGAAGTTTCCCAGACTCTGCCTAGTCAAAAAAAAGAAAAAGAGATTAAATCGCCATCAGATCAAAGCACCAGGCCAATTTACTTTTATTTCTTTTTGGCTAACCATAAATCCTCTCAAATCCCTGCTGTGGTGCTGTGGGCTCAGCCCCGGTGGGATGTGTTTTAGGAGCAGTTAATGTAGGGCATCATTGTGGAGCACCACAACATCAATCTGGGAAGACCAGGCCTTGCAAAAGCCATGGTGTGAAGTTAAGGGATTCTTTTTCTAATGAAATTATGAAGGATGGTGGGATGGGATCAGAGGGCTAGAGCACCTCCCTTCTGAGGACAGGCTGAGGGAGTTGGGGTTGTTCAGCCTGGAGAAAGGAAGCTCAGGGGGAACCTCATAGTAGCTTTCCAATACCTGAAGGGGCCTCCAGAAAGGCTGGGGTAGGACTTTTTCTTGGGGTCCAGGATGGCAAGACTAGGGGGAGTGGATGCAAATTGGAAGAGGGTAGATTTAGGCTGGTGATAAGAAAGAAGTTCTTTCCTGTGAGGGTGGTGAAACACTGGAAGAAGTTGCCCAGAGAGGTTGTGGATGTCCCCTCTCTGGAGGTAAGACCAGGCTGGATGAGGCATTGAGCAACCTGGTGTAGTGGGAGATGTCCCTGTCCATGGCAGGAGGGTTGGAACTAGATGATCTTTGGTTTGGGTTGGAAGGGACCTTATTCTATGTTTCTAAGATTGAAATATTGTGAAGTGTTACTTTTATCTCAAGTTACTGAATTGTATTAAAGCGATCAAGCAAATGTGTCTGCAATATGTGCTGCTCTTAGGCTGAAGAAATGTCTTTCTGGGGAACTGTTAATTTCTTGTGCCATCCCACTGAGTATGCCTTACCTAAAACCTTTGTGATTGTGTAATAAGGAAGTTAAGATTTTTTTAATGGGAAATACCCTTATTGTTGCCAGGATGTTGAAAAAATTCATGTCGTGCTTTGAAAATATGATTTTGTGTGCAGTTATACAATCAGGATTTCCTTCAAGAAAAGGCAAGTTTAGGAGATTGTAGAAGAGTCTGTTTAGATCTGTGATGACTCATAAACTGAGCTGCTTTGAAGGTGCTGTTTTCCTGCAGGCTGTTTGGCCATGACCATGAAATACAGACCAGGTGCCATGCAGCCCATTGAGGTCAAAATGCCACGTGCTGCCCCAGTTGCACTGCGTAATGCTGCTGCATAATGACTGAATCAGTCTCTGCTGCTGAGAAGGTCACAGGGACCTGCAGGACAATCCCTGTGATGCTCAGGTCATTTTAGGGTGGGATGTTCCCTCCTTGGGTGCTCCCAGTGGAGATATACTGCTCATTCCTTACTCCTATGGCAGGCACGGAAGAGTTTCTGGCATAACTGCATAGAAAAATTCTGCCTCTATTCCCTTAAAGAAATACAAACCCACCATGCTTTATCAGGGATTTATTTGTTAATTATCACATTTCTTGGTTGAATCTGGTCCGTGGTAACATACCTATAAGGAAGTATTAAATTGGTCTTTAATTCTTACAAAGGTCAGGTCTGAAATCAAAGCTGTGCTCTGGATAGGAGAGAGAGAAGTTCCTTTCCCTGTTTTTCTGCTGAACTGAAGATTTTTGACTTCCCATTCTAAAGGAATAATGAGCCTGGATTTCCTTGGCAAGGAATTCTGACAATATAGAATACAGCAAGTTACTAAGAGCTGGGTTTTCTTTTTCATAGAAACACTACATTAAAATGATTTTTATTCGTTAGCGAATTAACATTTTATTTGCAAATTTTTTGCAACGTTTCTGTCTTCTCTGAGGGAGTAATTTTCACTGACAGTTTTCAAAAGGCATTTTATTTCTCATGACAACACGTTCTTCTTTCTTTAGTTATTTTTAATGCGATCCTGGTGGACTCTAGTCAGTACATGCTTTCCTGTACTTCTGTTTTTATTTAAGGAATAACAATGGAGACAGCAGGTGTGGTGATTGATTCTGGTGATTGATTGACTAGTTAAGTGCTGATGTCTATAGGAAGAGTTAAGGTCATTTTCATAAAATTGAAAATGAAAGAAGATTATTTTTGTTTAGTGACTGAGACAGCTTTTGCAGTGAATTGTTAGAAAATTAATTTCCTGCACAGTAGCAATTAGATTTCTTGAATTATATTATCATTCTATGCAGTTTAATATTATAGTTGTCACTTCTGTAATGAACCTTCTGTGTGCAGCTCTGATACACCAAGCCTTGCTATTTCACATTGGGAAGATGAAAGAAATAAGCATCTACACCTGGGTTTCCCTGCGTGTCCAACAGTCAGCACAGCAAGTTTTCACATTCAAATGATGGAACACTTTCATTTTTGTTGCTTTGTTTCTGCTTAGAAATTCCTGTGTCTCCACTGACTAACACTGGGAAATATCACTAATTTTGTGGTTTTATTGGCTCAAATATGTTTGTGCATTAGTGTTTCATTTCTTACTTAGATTGTATGCACAGTAGAAAACAACTTGTTTCTCCAGCACTAAGACATGAGGCAAAACAGGAAAAAAGGGCCATGAGACAAGGCAAATTTTAAAGGATGTTTAGTAAATATCTAGTTAGTGCTATGCTAACTGTACCTTCTCCTAAAAACATGTTTAACTACCATTTGTTCAGAGGAAGCCTCAGATTTATTATAGTTGGGAGATTCTTGGTCTCTCAGCCATATCATGCTGGTGATGGGAAATAGGTCAGTTCCCAAGAACCAGTATGGGTAGGTTGCCCGAAGGTTTCAGCTCAAAGCCCAGTGGAGCTACATGCTGCAACACACACAAGCTTCCAGGGTGGCTGGGATCAGGGAACTGGAACTGCATTAACAGGAATGGAAATGTTTTGGAAAGTGCTTTCCTAGAGCAGAGCATGAGGAATACCAGTGCCACTTGGAAAGTTATGAAGAACAAGTCTGTTTAATTTGGCCTGTAGATAGGACCAAGCCAAATCTAGCACCATCCATAACTTGTGTAAATGGATAGTTAAATGATCCTCCCCAGTTGCATTTTTCAGCCTTAAAAAAAATTCTAAAATATCCACAAATGTCAAAGCAAATTTGTGGTCTTTCTGCAATGTAATAGTTTGACAGAAGGCTATAAAAAAAGTGATAATGAAGACAAGGATATATCCTATGTGAATTAAGTTACACCCCCATCAACAAGGTACATGTATCTTCAGCCAGGTTTAAAACAGACACATCCACAGAGATGTGTGGTTTATAAAAATGAAGCCATCCTTTAACTCGACACATTACTACCTCTGCCTCTTTCAATGGAACAAGGGCTTACCGTAGCATGTGCACATTTAAGATTTAGTCTGTTTCTGAGCTGCTTGCCTTGAAATAAGCAAATCAGTCTCTTTGTTTGTTGTTTTATTGCCAATATGCCCCTCTTGCTGAGGGCAGTCGACAGTATCAGAGTATCCAAACTGCTCTGCTCCTGACAATAGCTCACTTCCCAGCCAGCTCCAATTTAGCCAGAACTCTGGTGTGTTTCCTGTTGTGGCAGTGCCTGCTTGTTTCCTTATTAGGTCTTGCATCCTTAATGAAATTATCCTCATTAGAGACTCCAAAATGCACACCAGTCTCTGTCTGATATTGTTTTGGGTTATCCATGGAGTTTCTGATGAGTGTCTGCAGACAGGCAGGGATGTTATGCTTTGGGAAGCTGGAGGAGCACCTAAACGTTTGTCTTAATAGGCTTTTAGGAAGAAGCTCTTCACCATGAGGGTGATGAGTGGAATAGGTTGCCCAGAGAGGTGGTGGAGGCCCCATCCCTGGAGACATCCAAGGCCAGGCTTGCTGAGGCTCTGAGCAGCCTGATCTAGTGCAGGATGTCCCTGCTCACTGCAGGGGGCTGGACTAGATGACCTTTGAATATCCCTTCCAAATCTGATTCTATTTCACAGACATGCATCCTGTTGCACAAGGCTTGTCTCTCAAGCCTGTGCCAGAGGTCTGAGGATGCTTTGCAGACCTCTGCTTCGAGTAAGTACCCACTTGCTTTCCACAAGCTCAGCCCTGTTGGTTGCCTCCTCCTGCAGCAGCCAGGCAGCTGGCTCTTGGAGGTAAAAACAATGGTTGGTTTGGCTGCAGTTTGAGAGATTTCAGAAAAATCAGGCACTTAGTTTGAGGCTTGGCTTGGACATTAAAAGTAGCAGTGTTTGCTCTTGAGGAAATGGACTTCTTGGCTTCAAAGGCAGCTACTTAGCGACATTATCGGCAAAACCTTTTCTGTGTTTGTATGAAAAGCATGTGACTGCTTGGAAAGGGGGAAGTTGTGATATTTTTAATAGAAAGATAGTGTAAATAAAAGGAGTAATTAAAAAGTCCCTGGCTGCCTTGGCAAATCAAATCAGATTTTTTTTTTTTCCCAGATGTTGTCTAAATATTATTGGTAAATGTGCTGTGTCTGATAGAGGGATGTCATTCTCATGGGCATGAGGACTAGTGACCACAAATCAGAGCAAGAGCAATATGTCCCTCTATCCTCCATAAGTGTGGTGGAGTAATTCTTTTCAAATCGAAGGGCCATTTTGTGAAACCTGCTGCTCTGCTCTTGACACTCCACAGTAGCTCCTTGTTTAGCAGCAAATGCTTCTTATGGCAAAATCATTGCTTCATTCATAACTCCTTGCCTTACATGAATAGACCCTTTCCATTTCACCTACTTGCCTTGCAGCAAAATCACTTCGTTTTAGGCTTTTAAAGTAAATGTGGGTTGGTATGAGTGCTTAATTAAATAATAAGGAACTCTGTTGCTTAACTCTTAAAGATTAAGCTCCATTTGGCTGCATAAACTTTTCAGACATTGTTTAGCAGAACATGCCTTATTTTTATAAAGGCATCTGGCATTTCTGGACCTAACATTTTCTGTTAATTCTAACTGCCAGTTTCTTTCATGAGTGTTTTTATTGTCTTTCGGGACTTGCTAAGCTGCCACCTTGTCTTGATTTACGTCAGTAATGAAAACTGGTGGTTTGGAACAAGGTATAACCAGTTTTCATGCATCCCATGGCTAGCCATTGTCTCTTATCTTATTCCCATCGTATTTTTCTGAAGGAGTAAGTCTCCCCAAGGTGCTCTCTTTGAACACGTGTTGACTTTTCAATTTTATCCTCATTAACAATGAATCATTTGGCCAGTTCTTTCTATAGGTAAGGATAAGGTACTTGTTTTTGCCCCTTTCAGGTTTGTGTGTGTATGTCCAGGTAAGGAAAATGGCCATGGTTCCATTAAAAAATATGCTGTATGTTCTGCTCTAGCTCCTTGTAAACAAGGAGTAATCTCTTGAATTCTGCTTTGCAAGGAGCAAAGAAAACAGAGAGATGAAAATCACTGGCTCTGTAGGACGGTGTTTAGTGATAGATCATTACAAGCAGAAACATATTTCTTCTGGTGGTAATACTGAAGTCTCTTTTTTCCCTTTAATCTTCATAAAAAATTAAGAATGCAATGAGGATTCAATGTTGGGTGAATGAAATTATGTGGCAGTAAGAAACATCAAGCAAATTGTATTTCTGTGTTTTGCAACATACTTGTGAAAATTAGACTCTAGCTCTGTTCCTTTTAAATAGTTTTAGATGTTTATGTCTTGGTCCCTCAAGACCAGTGTGTTTGTTTAGTTGCCTACATAGGAAACATTGCCAGCTCCTGGCTTTTGGAGTATGTGACTCAGGTTTTCAAATCACAAGGTTGGCTTAAGAATCTATATATTTTAAGAGGCCTTTTCTTGGTCACAGCCCTTATAAAGCACCTCTTGAGAGATGTGTAGCAGATCACTCCATTGCTAGATCTGTTCCTAGTCTTCCCAAGGCTGCTTTTGCTCATTTTGCTCATTCAGTACCTGAAGGGGGTCTACAGAAAGGCAGGGGTAGGACTTTTTAATCGGGTAGAGGATGCTAGGACTAGGAGTAATGGATGCAAATTGAAAGAGGGGAGAAGTTCTTTACTGTGAGGATGGTGAGACACTGGAACAGGTTGCCCAGAGAGGTTGTGGATGCCTCCTCCCTGGAGGTGTTTAAAGCCAGGCTGGATGAAGCACCTGGTCTAGTGGGAAATGTCCCTGCCCATGGCAGGGGGGTTGGAACTAGATGATCTTCAAGGTCCTTTCCAATCCAAACTATTCTATGGTTCTATAAATTCCATGATTTTTCTGTGTTTGGGGAACGGCCTTTCAAAGGACCTTTCTAAGTCCTGCTCCACTTCATAGGACTGGGTCGTCATGGTCTGGCTCCGTGTTATGAGATCTTCTAACGCCTTTCCCCTTGGCTCTGTGCCTCCTTGTGCCCTTCTCTCTCAGAAGTCCTGCTGTTCTGTGCAGCCCTCTGGGGACATGTGTTGGTTGAAGTACTTAGCATGGAGCTTGAAACAATACCAAAATCTATTTTCTCCAATTATTATAAGAAACTACTGTAGACACAGTCACTGTCATGCAATTCTCTCAGTATCTTCTGCACTCTTGAGCTTTCTCATAGCTAAGGTCAGAGTCTGCTCTTATGACTTGTATTCTTTTTTTTTAATGTGAGTGCAGTCTGAGTCATGAAACCTTACCTACCTTCTTGTTTAAGCCTCCTTTGAATTAACCTATGAGACTTACCAGATTGAGCATTATGTGATAGCCTTGTGCCCTGGGTGTTTATTAAATGGCTACGATACTTCATCGGGACACTTTCTGCTTAACTATTGCTTCCCTAGAATTCACACCAGAAAACTTGAGTGGCCCAGAGTGTCAGTGGATTCACTAACAGGTGATACATTTCAACTGACTTTCAGATCCCAGGGTACACTTGTATGAACAGCTTCAATCAGGCTCCAGCCTGTATTGTGCCTATGAATCATCTCTTTACTCATCCACTACTCTTGCATGCTTTGAGCATTGCTAGGAAAGGAAATAATTGAGTTTAAAGAACTTTTGAAGGTACTGTCATCTGAGTTCCCTTCTCTGACTTCACACTGGAGGTGCACAGAAGCATTTGCTTGGCACAGTGAAGAGGAGAAGTAGTTTGGGAAGCTGAGGAGCTGCCAGCTGAGCCCAGGGAGGCTGAACCAGGAGTGATCAGTCTGGTGTATTTGCAGGCACATCCTGGATGTTTGGGAAGGGAGAGGAAAATTGCCCAGCGGTAAAACTGCATCTGCTGCTGTCTGTTATCAGCTGGAGGAAGTTCTATTATTAACACTCTATGTTACTTGTTATTGGCTGGAAAAACACACTTGAAGTTAAAAATGAACCCATAGAAAAGTATTAACCTTCCTAAAGACTTTGCTTCATTCTATGCAATTCTTTCTTGGAACTTGAAGTCACTAGTTTTGTTTTTGGGCTTGGTTTGGTTTTGTTTTGCTTTTCTTTGACTAGGCAAACTCTGCCTAGTCAAAATCTTTCTGTGTTTGCTGAGGTATTTTTCTCTTGAGATTATCTGCAAACTTATGAAGAGCAAATTGCAGGGTTTTCAATCAAGGAGAAAACCTCCCACCAGCTAGGCTTTCCTGATAAAGAAATTTATCTGTACTTTAGCTTTCTGTTTTCCTCTGCAGATGACTCACTGCTCAGCTGAGTCTTCTTCCAGCACAACTGATTACCAAGCTTCATCTCACATTGGACTCTACCCCTAAATCTCTTCACTAGCCACCTGTGGGCTTAGCAGGGCTGGGATTTGCTTTGGACATAAACTTTTAATTTCTTGCTCTGAAATTACACTTTGTATATCTTTTGTTACCTTCTGAAATCTCTTTCAGAAGTAGAAGTCTTGATATTTCCATGAAGATCAAAAAGCTGGCAATTTTCATGGCTGAAGCAGGAAACCAAGCCAAAGGGAGAAGACAACAACATATTTTCACCCTGTTCCTATCTGCTCTCCCCTCCAATTGCAGGAATAAAGGTGTGGGTGGAGAGATGGCAGCAAAACCCAGAAATAATTTGCCTTGATTTAGTCCTTTAAGGGAGCATAGCTGCTTTGTCACTAGTTTTATTGCTATCTTTTTTGTCCTGCTTTTCTAGCATTGTTAGTAAACTTTCAGTCCCACACTCTGAAACAATATTCAATTAAACATGAGCCAAATAACTTGTTTGATGGTGACATTCAGCATAACCTTGAGATAAGGAGCAGGATGTGCAGCACTGGGCTCTCAGCACAGCCTGTTTCACAAAATGCAGAGCCAGCTACTCCAATCCTTTCAGTAGAGACAAGTGGTGAAGTGGCCTTGGCCTTATTTTAAAATAGCCAAGGATTTAAAATCGCCAAGGATTTAAAATCAAAGAACAGTTGAGGGAGTGATAAGCAGTGACCTATATCTTTGAACTGAAATTAGAACTTAAGTTCTTTTGAAACTCTTGCCTAACTCCCTCCCCCACTTTTTGTTCTCCAAGGACTAGAAGGGGCAGAGGGAAAGCAGCACAACCTTGAGTAAAACTTCATTAACTCGGAGGGACTGATTTTGCTGTTTGTTTTTACTATCTTTGCACTCAGATAACTGAGAACTGTTACAAAGCTCAGAAGTGAATCCAATCCCTCCCAGTTTTAGACTAGTAAGATAGAGATTGGACTGTCTGTGGTGCCCCTAAACTGAGTATGTCAATAAGAGAGAGATAGAGATTGGACTGTCCGTGGTGCCCCTAAACTGAGTATGTCAATAAGAGAGAGATAGAGATTGGACTGTCCGTGGTGTCCTTCTTAAACTGAGCATGTTTCCTACTTCACATTTCCTCTACAAGCCATCTTGCAAGGTGTTTCTTTCACTGGCCTCACTGCTTTAGGAGTGGAGAAAGACTGACTTTATATTTTGGAGAAAAAGTCACACAGGTTTTTTTAGTTGCTGGAAGTAAAGGATGGTTTAATTATTCATTAAGGCACTTGTTTGTCACCCAAGAGTCTGTATTTTTTGGCATCTAGGAAAAAATGTAGAGGGAACATCAAATATGTATATTTTTTCTCAACTAGGGCTGTGCAGGGTTAAAACCAGTATACTGAAAAGTCATGGAATTAGATGTTGCCCTAATAAATGCTTATAGAATCATAGAATGGTTTGGGTTGGAAGGGACCTTAAAGATCATCTAGTTCCAATCCCCCTGCTGTGGGCAGGGACACCTCCCATTAGACCAGGTTGCTCAGTGCCTCATCCGGCCTGGCCTGAAACACCTCCATGGAGGGGATATGCACAAAGAGCAGTTACTTAGCTAGTTCCTGGGATGTTAACACCTTTGATGTGACTTCATCCCTGGGAACTGCACAGGTCAGTGAACACCTCTTAAGCATCTTTTGCTGGTATCTTGAACAATCTCCCAGTGGAAAACCCTGTCACCAGGGTTCTTCTGCAACTTTCTACTGACTTGGGTTGTACACAAAATATTTCACGAGACACTGATGTTCTGTAACTCCCTGCAGTGTTGGATGTCACAGGGAATTTGGGGCTTGTCGGGCCTCTTGACATCTGAGGTTCTTTCATGTGGCTGCTCCCGTATGCTCAGTGGTGCAGTTTAGAGACAATCCCCTGCAGCATCACAGCAAAAACCCCTTGGAGAGGATGAGTGATAGTGCAGTATGACATCACCACAAACACCAAGTGTACAAAGATGTGTTCTCAACAAAATAGTTTCTAATGTCTCTGAAGTACCAAGCCCTCCTTGGGCAACCTTTTTTAATGCAGGGATTTTTGATGTGATAAATCCTGACAGCTCTTGCAGAGCCATTATAACCTAGTACAAAACCAAATGCTTTTATTTACAAAGACTTGTGGCACCCAAAGACTTGTGATGGCTTTCTATTTAACATGGTTGTGGCACATGCAACTGAAAAACAGGATATTTTCTTTGGCACTGCTTTAGGACACTTATACAAGCCACTGTCCTAAATGCAATTACTTAGTCAATATATTTTTTTCCCCTTAGTAGTGCAAGTTCTCCCATGTTGCTGTGTCTAGAGGTTCAAGTGCAGAAAATGCTTATTCAGAGAGGCAGGGTACAGAAGAAGCATTTAAAGCTAATGTGCATTTTTACTTTTCTGATTTGTGTACTGATGACAAGCCAACTTACTTGGTTACTTATTTTTTTGGAAGGAGAAGGGGGAAGGAAGGAATCTCGGGTAAAATGTTGTTCAGCTCAGGCAAAAGAGACGGGATTGAGGCTGTTTGGAAATAGGAAAACGGAGAAGTTGAAACAACTAATCCTTCTGTGTAGCATTGCAAATAGAGCCCTCATGAGCTGAGAAAGGACTGTGGGAGTGGGGGAAGGGAAGGCAGCAGCGTTTCACAAAGCAGCCATAGCAGTGGCCTCAGCAGAAGATGGTGAGGGAAGTAGCTGCTTGATAAAACACCATTTCACCAGCACCATAAAACAAAATACTTGCAAATACTTGATACAAAATACTTGTTCCCATCTGGGTTGTCCCTGCTCTGTTTGCAGATCACAGTGGGTGTTTGTACTAGATGCCAGCCACTTTCAGTGCAGCACTTAGCAGGGGCTGTGGAAGAATCAATCTCCCAAAACATTCAGAGCAGATTTCCCACCTGCTCTTTTTGTTTGTTTTTTTTTTTTTTCTCCAGATCTTTTAAATGTAGGTCACTGGTTTTGGCAAACTTGGATACAGCCTTGTGATTTACACAATGTGCAGAGTTTGCTCACTAGGCGGTACCCACTTCACTTGAGTGCATGGAGAAGGGTCCCTTGGACCTGCAGAGGAGGTATAATGGAAAAATTTTGACACTGAAAATGTTACTAGGCATTGAAATGGTCTGCCAAGGGATGTGGCTGAGGCACCCTCTCTAGAGCTATTTAAGATTAAGACCACATTAATGTTTATGCATAAGTAAAGGGTGAGTGTCAGGAGGATGGAGCCAGGCTCTTCTCAGTGACCTCCAATGACAGGAATTGGGGCAATGGATGCAAGCTGGAACACAGAAGGTTCCACAGGAATCTGAGAAATAATTTTTTCACATTGAGGGCAAGAGAACACTGGAATGGGCTGCCCAGAGAGGTTGTGGGGGTTCCTTCTCTGGAAACATTAAAAACCCATCTGGATGCGTTCCTGTGTGGCCTAGTGTAGGTGTTTCTGCTCTGCAGGGGGATTGGACTAGATGATCTCTTGAGGTCCCTTCCAATCCCTGATATTCTGTGATTCTGTGTAAGATGTGGGCAGACAAAGCTTAGAGATATGGTGTAGTGATGGTTCTTGTGTTGGGTTGATGATTAGACTCAGTGAAAGGTCCCTTCCAACCTGGATGATTGTAGGGGCAGGAGGAGGCAGTGTGGACATTGTTCCATCTTGCCTCATGCTTCTGCTGGAGGCAATTTACAGCAGCAGAAACACTGTTGTCTGCTTTTCCCCTTGTGTCAAGAAATGGAGATGTTTCTGTTGTGTTTTATGGTGTTTTGTGGTGTTGGGTTAGTGCTTTCAGCACAGGGTGCTGCTGTGTCAGTGCCATGTTCAGATACGTAGGTTTGCAGTGATAAGTCTCCTTGTCCAGCTAAGACCATCAATGATGATTTTGTGTCAGAGATAGGCACCGTGCATGAGGATGGGAGTTGTCATTCTCTGAATTTCCTGGTCTTAGTGTAATTAAATTGCCATGATATTATATTAGCTGTGGCAGACAGGCATAGCCTTGAATGCTAAGGATCTTTGTTCTGGTCACTGCATAATGCAGAGTATAGGTCCTCAGGCTATCTGTGCCGTCAGTGTGAAGGTTTTTATGGAGGTATGGTAGAAAAATGGCATTAGTAAGTTGGGATCACATCACTGAGCTGGTTCTGAAGACTACTTTCTGTTTTTCCCCAACCCCAAAGGAGTTAACTTTTCTAGTGTCTCCTTCTCTGGAGACATTCAAAACCTGCCTGGACACCTTCCTGTGTGACCTGGTTTGGGTGTTCCTGCTCTGGCAGGGGGATGGGACTAAATGATCTCTTGAGTTCCCTTCTAATCCCTGACATTCTGTGATATATTTTCTAATTTAAAATTAATTACTTGTCTAGGTTATTTTCTATCTTTTCCCCAGGCTTTGTGAAAGAATTCCTTGGGAGATTTTTCTTTCCCAAGGAGTGGTTTCATGCCTACATCACAAGAGCAGGATACAAGTAGTGATGGGTGGGCATGTGCTGCTGTCTATACTTGCTGGGGGAGCGTTGAGCTGTAGCTGTGTCAGCTGCCACCTTAGGCCACTTGTGAGCCCAGGATGAATCATAGAATAGTTTGCGTTGGAATGGACTTTAAAGATCATCTAGTTCCAGCGCTTCAACTGCATATTTAGCTAAAATATGCTTTTTAGGGTCTGCCATGAAAACAGTGTTTCTGCTTCAGAGGGCATGTGTGATGTGTGAGGGCACAGCAAACTTCGCGCAGTAGGGATAGCCTTTGGCTATTAAAACAAAATAACCTTGGAAGGTTTGTTTTAGCTTTGCTTGTATGGTATGTACTACAGCTTCTCACTCTGTGGAACCTGAAGGGGCTTTCCTAATTCATGCTGGCTACTGTTTTGATTTTGAAAGCATCAACATGCCTTCTAATTTCCTCTGCTCTTTTTTTTAACACATAATTATCTTACTAAGCAGTAAAAGACAGTGAAGGTCATTAGCAGGGACTTCTTGCTTTGTCTTGACATGATAGCTGCCCACTTTTCCTACTACAGGAGCACATTCACATTATCGTCTCTCTTCCTCATTTCTATATTGTGCTCCTTTTGGGCATGCAGGCTCAGGTGCCAACTGCTTCAGAGTCAACTGCATCTAACCCCCTGGTGGTGTTCCTCATTTTTAAAGAGGAAAATACAGGGTAGGTTTTAAAAAGAGCTTCACGGAATGGGAGAGATCAACTCCCAGGGTCTCACTGAATGAACTGAGTGAATATTGGGTAATGGCAATAGATGAAACACCTAGAAATGAATGTGATTAGATCCTCTGTTAAATTTGTCAAACCAAAGGTGAGATTAAACTTCATCACTAATACAAAAGTGAACACACCAGTGGACCGAGTATTGACTACCTGGTGGTTCCATCACAGAACAAGCACTAGAAAGTAAGTAGGGTTTTTTTCTATCTGATTTCCCTCTCTGGTCCCTGCAAACCTACCCCACGTTGGAGGAAAGGATTTTTGTTTCCAAGCAGTTTTCTCTTTCTTAATATACTTTTGCTTTTTCCTTGCAGAAGCCAATAAAAAACCCCAAAAAACAACAAATCTGGAAGATTAGAAACAAAGTACCAGTTAGGGCTTGTCAAATACCTCTCTCATTCTGTCAGATGTTTCATGAACTGAACTATCTACATAGCTTGAATCAATTTTCATTATAAACACAGCAATGGTGTTTATCTGGGAAATACTGTGGTTAGAAATGACTCATGTATACCTTACACAAATATTTCACAATAAACATTCAGTTTGCATTTAAGATAGATCCTAAAGGCAAGGTTTTTTCAGCTCCCCTTCAGTGTCTGGCTAGAATTTCCGACAGATTGTCTATTTCAAAATCAAAACAAACCATTTGAAGCCTACATTTTTATAGTACTTCTTTATTGATAACCAACTACCTTGTAATGGAGTCTGCTCCAATTAACAAATCAAAGTCCATTTCTTTTTTTTCTTCCAACTGCTATATTTATGCAATTTAACTGAGGAGTTCCTTGGCATTGCATATTAGGGAACAAAAGTATATTTAATATAGTTTTTCTTATTAAGTCCTGTGCTTATTGCTTTCTGTGTGCTGTAAATGAAAGATTGTGTGCTTAGTTTCTCAGGTGCACGTACACTATGCAATTCCCCAGAAAAATAGGTTTAAAAAGGGTCTAAATTAGAAGCTTGAGGTGTGATGTTTTTTGGAGCTGACTTAAATGGATGCATATCACTATTATAGTTGTCACAAATAAGCTCTAAACCTTGCTCTCTTGCTCCATCATACAGCTCTGATACAGAAGTCCAGATGCCTATTGCTATATATTTATGGATTTTTTTTTTTTTAGCAACTGAGTCTTTTTTATTCCACTTTATAAAAGCATATATTGTCTTGCATTGAAAATTATGGTGACTTTTAATTTCCTGCTCTTATCTATGCAAAATGTTGATTTTTTTTTTACAAGTAATGGTAACTTCGTGCATGTGGGAAACTCAACTGGACACTTAGCAACTATCATCTTCCCATGACAAACAGATTTACAGCATTGTTTTACTTAGTGACAAAAGCAAATATTTTCCTTGGAACTGTATTTATTCCTGTCCTTGCAGCTGCTGTCCTTGTTCTTTAATCTCTTTGGACAAATTAAAGTAACACTTCAGCTTCATTAGACGAATGACATAATCTGCAGAGCTCCAGAGTTAGAACCACATGCAGTTGTTAACTTCTGCAGTGCCTTTCACCTAGAACAAGGTCAGGGCTGGGATTTGTGCCAGAGCTTTAACATGATGCTTAAGAAGGCTTTTTCCAAAACCATGATGGGAATCTTCCCCCGGAACTGCAATGTGAGTGGGGAAGAGGCAGAAAAATCTCAATATAAGTAGACATCCATGCACATGCATACTTAGCTAATGGGTTAAACAAAGAAAATTTAGAAAGAAAGCACAAAAATATATTTTTGACCAGTTTCTTTTTATCTTCTAAAGTTGCCTCCTTGCCTCACAAAAACTGAGGAGAGTATTGCACTGAATTATGCAAGGAAACAACTGGTTTTCCCCTCTATCATGCAGCTTTTTTATTAGAACAATTTTCATGTTTAACTTTTTTTAAAAAATGAATACCTTACATTGCATGAGAATAAAATTGCTTTCCAGACTCCCCAGATATCTTCTAATTTTATTTCAGCAGTAGCAAGAGGAAATATCCTCTCTTCTTCACAGATTTGCAGAATGCAGATATATGATAATGACTTTCAGTTGTGTGACTCCAACAATGCTGATAGTTTGGTGCAATTAAGTCAAGCCTAATCTTAAAATAGGCCTAAATCCTGAATAAATATAGCAATAGGGTACCAATGAATAATACCTGCTTTTCAAAAACAGTAATTGAATGCACAAATATTAAAGGCAAACCACATGGGGCCCCAGCACATCAGATTTCTAATCTACTTAACAGGATCATTTTATAGGGCTAGATTCAATTAAAAAGATAAATACATTCAGTTTTCTCAGTGGAGAACCTGTACGTACTTTGTATTCAATCTGTCTCATAGGATGTAATTTTAAGCATTCACTGTGGCAGTGATTTGAAAATTTTTTTAACCCTCCCAAAAAGAAATTTATTGAATTAATAAAGGCTATGGAAGACCTGACAAATCTTGCTGAGGGAGTTTAGCGTATCATTCTCTAGATGTCTGCCCTTTACTCTTCATTTTCTGGCAGGGCAGAAGGGAAATTTGTGTTTCTACTACTCCTCTCTAGTCCCCAGGCTTCCCTGCTCACTTTAGCTGCTCATGAAGGCTGGAAAGGTGGGTGTGGACATGTCCTAAGGAGCAACTGCTCCAAGGTCCTCCAGAGCTCATCTGCCAATGATCATCAAGTTCCAACCCCCTTGACATAGGCAGGGACACCTCCAACTAGATCAAGCTGCTGAGTGCCTTGTCCAGCCTGGCCTTAAACACCTCCAGAGAGGGGGACATCCACAACCTCTCTGGACAACCTGTTGCAATGTTTCACCACCCTCACCATGAAGAACTTCTTTCTTACTTCTAGCCTGAATCTACCCTCTTCCAATTTACATCTATTATTTCTAGTCCTTCCATCACATATCCTATTAAAAAGTCCTACCTCTGCCTTTCTGTAGGCCCCCTTCAGATACTGATAAGCTACTATGGGGTCTCCCCAAGCTTTCTCTTCACCGAGCTGAACAATCCCAATTCCTTCAGCCTCTCTTCGTAAGGCACATTTGCACTTCACCTGCCTCTAAAAAGTGGGACATCAGTTAGAGTTGAGTGAAGGAGATGGTAAGAAGATGCCCAGAATCTCTCCTGCAGATTTAGACTGGAGGTTATTTGTCTGATCTGGACTGAACTTGTTTGCAGAGTTTCCATATGATGACCCATTCAGCTCTAATATATGAACAGAGTGAGACCATGCAATTAAGCTATCCAGGACTAAGGCACTGAGGAACTCTTTTTCAAATGATGGCATTACCAGCCTGCAGCTTTGTCTGGACTGTTCATTAGGATTGGATCAAGTGATACTGTATTGTTAAAGGCAGATGGTTGTGAAAAATTTCAGAAAAATATTGTAAATTAATCAAGAAACTATACTCTGGTTTATTACCCTTTTTTCTAGGCTAGAAAAAAACAGAAAAATTTGCAGTAAATTTCAGCTTACTTATGGTTTCTAAAGGTCATTGTGACCAAGGTTTCTTATTTTCCACTTAATCAAGTACCACTTCCATGGCCCAGTTGCATTTGGGCAAACATCCCTTCAGCCTAACGTGACACACCCAGTGGATTTGTACAATGTGTGCTTGAAGGAAGCCCTTATCTTTTTACATCCGAGGACAATGATTTGAGTGTTTAAAATTACCTGAATATTCTGCATATCAATTCGGCATTGTTGTGATGGATGCCTGCCTTCTTTCTAAATGTGAAATTAGTAGATTTAGGACCCAGAGCTCCCCTGGAGTGTCCCCATGGATAGATTGTAAGTCACAATAACATGAGACAACCTAATTACCATAGCCATTGAAGGGAGTGAATGCACAGTGGGCACTGGATTATGAATGTTCAGTACCAAGGAATCCATTCC
Source organism: Turnix velox (assembly GCA_013400935.1). Taxonomy (NCBI): domain Eukaryota; kingdom Metazoa; phylum Chordata; class Aves; order Charadriiformes; family Turnicidae; genus Turnix; species Turnix velox. The sequence goes on from VZTY01020783.1 coordinate 60,538, forward strand.
CCTAAATGCTTGCTGCTGGGTCCTTCACAAGCATGTAGGGGTGTTTTTTAATCTGTTGAGTCTCAGATTTGTTCTACAACCAATGTTACATATTATTGCTTAAAAGTACCTGCAAAGATTGATCAGTAATTACAAAATGTTTTTATGCAAATGTATAATTCTTCTTTTCCTTTTTATTTTGGGGCTGTGTGTGGGGATGCTGCTGATTCTGGTTTGGATTGTCACGCACATGACTCCTATGTCCCTTCTACCTTTGTGTTTGTGCAGATGTGAGGATGGTTCCAATTAGAAGCTCAGCAAAGCTTGAGGAGCTCAGATTTTAACTCTATAGCTGAAATTTATATATTTTTTAGTAGTTGTTTTGGTAGAAAAGCTATCTCAGTCTTTAAGGAAACTGAGATCCTGCTTCAAGCTGTGTTACAGACACCTTTCTGATTTCAGAAAGGGTACCCAGGCTGAGGTAGAGAACTGGGGTTCTTTTTCCATGTTCGAGTCACAAAGAACATCTACAAAGAGCACATCTGCCTATTTAGACACCTAAGTATTTTTGAAAATAACATTTTTTTCCCTAGGGACTCAGCCTCACAAGGAAGGGGAGCTGTTACTGATGTTTAACCATGAGTATCCTTGAATGAATTTTTTAGTATAGCTTCACTGCAGCAAGAGCAGTAGAAATAGCTTCGCTTCTGTTACAAAAGTTTCCCATGCCAACTATACTTAATGCTTCACATCAGTGCAACAAAAATGCTAGTCTCTCAAGCTATGTCTTTAAAAAATTTAAACAATATATATTTTGTGACTTTGTAGGGGATTTTTTTTTAATTTCTGAGGCTTCCAAGTACAGTAACTGCATCTGTTCTGTAAGGCTGAGAATATATCAGTGTAATAAAAATGCCAGTCTCTCAAATTATGCCTTAAAATTTTTAAAGAACGTATATTTTGTGACCTAGAAGAGGATTTTTTAATTTCTGAGGCTTCTGAGTACAGTAACTGCATTTGTTCTGTAAGGCTGAGAAGATATCAGGGGCAGGGAACAGAGTTGGCAGTGTTTTCACCCTGAAGTCACCACTTCAAGTTCTGCCTGGGGTAGGAGGTGGTGGGTTTGTGTGAGATGGACCACCTCCTGCTCAGCTCCAGCCTCTGGGACAAAGCTGTCATTATGTGATGGAGATTTAATGGTGCATTATGAAATGAGAGTCCCAGAGTCCTTCATGGCCACAGTCTTTGCTTTCACTGCCTGTTAACCACGGGTTGGGTAATTGAATGCTCATCCATCTGTGATTGCCTGCCCTGCCACAAGCTCATTATCAGCATTAGCCTGCTGAAGTCACACCAGCTTCCATCATGGTGCCGTCTGTGGCCACCACAAAAAGTTCTGCTGTCTTCATCCTTATCCCAGAATCCCTGCCAGCACTTCCTGGTAGAAAAATCTCAATTTATACAACTGTTACAATTCCTTTCTGTGCAAGCAAAGGTGCCTGCTAGAGTATGAGCTCTGCCAAGAAATTTGCATGTTTGCATGGCCAAGTGGCTGCCTGCAGGTCAGATGCTGTGGATTTATTATTTTACTTAATTTTAGCATGAGGGATGGGTGCAGCTGGATAAGGATTGCATGTGGTGAGACTAGTGAGAAAGAGCAGTTGGAACTAGATGAACTTTAAGGTCCCTTCCAACCCAAACTATTCTATGATTCTACTTCAAGTGAGATCTTGGGGGCATGGAAAAGTGGATCTAAGGGCTTTATGGTGTATTGTGGCATCAGTAGGTACCTGATTACTCCTTTTTCTTCAAGATTTTCTTCAAAGCTGCAAGAACAGTTTCTGCTTTATCACATGGTGCTAGCAGAGGTGTGTAAACAGGTGAACGTATCTAATATCAACACCGAAAGCCAGCAGTGAAGACAAAATCAGGCTGTGGTAAGGAATGGGGAGGCAGCTTTCTCTCCTTTCTGAGGACAGGTTGTGCCATTGGGAGTTAAGAATAACTTCTACTGAGACTTTCCATCATGTTTTCAATCTCCACAAAAACCAGTTATATCTGCTAATGCACCACTCTTAACTGATCATGCCACCTCTCTGATACCATGTTGGAGATCCTGTGATGAATTTCCTGCCAGTGGCATTTGTGATTTGTGTGCTTGTGGTCTAAGCCACTCCTTAAAGAGAATATTCAGCTTTCCCAGAAGGACCCATGAGTGTATCCTATTAAATGCTGTAGGGGGAAGACACAGCAATTTCACAGCTGGGATGTGAATTGGATATTCAAGACATGTCCCCTTCTGCTGTCCAGGGTGGTGCTGGCTGCTGGAAGGGCATTGATCAACATCAAAGGTGAATGAGAGGATGGAGAAGACAGCCCAGCTTTTTCCACCTCTTCATTTGGAGAGGAGGGGAAAACAAGTGTTAACAACTATTTTAGGCTTTTTTTTTTTTTTGATAAATGACAAAGCATTTTGGTATTCAGGAAACAACTACTTCCCCTCTAGAGTTTTTGGGCACTTGATAGAAAACAAGGCAACTCCAAAACTCTACAGAGGAAAACCATTGCAAAGACTGATTATTCTCTTAAAGCTTTTTAAGAGCATCTCTTGTATCAGATGGAGTGATGATCCTTCTACATCTCAGTAATATCATCATGTTTGGTTTGCAAGAGTTTACATCCATGTGGCACTGGGGTGCCTTTTTTTTTTTTAATTAATATCTGCTAACAAGGTGTTGCCTATGGATTATTCCATGTAATTCAGTTCCCAAAACATCCAACAAGGTGGCAAAATAATGAAGAATATTTACTGTAGAGTTTCATTAGGATTCTTGAAAGCTCCACTTACGCTGCAGGAAACAGGGAAATATCATCAGTTTTCAGAATGTCATTTTTCTGTTTTACAAACAATAGAGCCTTTTCCCCTAAATCCTTACTATTAGAGGAGTTTGGTTATTTGTCTGTTGGTTTACAAGGATGCATGTGTTAGATGCATGTTCAGTGCATATCTAATATGGCATTTGTGGTTCTGTGCAGGTTCTTACAGCCAGATGGCTGTTGTGTCCATGCGGATCCTTTCTTATCTGTGAGGTGATCTGTGTGGGCTCAGGGAGCAGGTCTGTCATCAAGTCATCAGCTGATGCTTCTGTAATGCAGAAAGGGGGGTCAGTAAGTGTCAGGTATAAAGCTGCACTTCTCGAGTAGGACTTGGAGGACAGACAAGAGGCATAAAAAACTTGAGGGTGTGTTATTGGGTAAGGTACTTCTGTGCACTTCCTCTCATGTGTTGCACAGGGACTTGAACAGGAGCAGAATTCATAGAATCACAGAGTTGGAAGGGACCTTCAGAAGCCATCTAGTCCAACCCTGTGCAATGAGCAGGGACATCCTGCACTAGATCAGGCTGCTCAGAGCCACGGCAAGCCTGGTCTTGGATGTCTCGAGGGATGGGACTTCCACCACCTCTCTGGGCAACCTGTTTCAGTGTCTCACCACTATCATGGTGAATTCACTTTATTAAATCCACAGATTGCCCAATTCCATGTCCTGATGTTCTATAACACTGAGTTTGCTAAATCAGCAGTAATCTTATATCTGGATGGGGGAGTTCCTGTGCAGGAATCGAGGGGGTGGGATGGACAGCCAGAAATAGACTCATTCGGAGGCAGAGTTTGAGCTTTTGAAGAAGTCAAAGCAGAGGGATTCAGTTTCACTTTTGTATTTATTAATAGCTGGCTGGTGCTGTGCTGTGTTGTTCACCCAGGAATTGCCTACATACCTTTCCCATCTGTCAGTGGCACAGCTGTGGGGTCCTGGATGGAATCCCTAATTCCTGTGGGTTATCCCCCCCACCAGCTGGTGTTGCTGGGGGGAAGGTCCGAGCAGAACAATTCCTCTGCTCAGAGAGACTGCCATAAACAGAGCCCGCAGCAGCAGAGAGGGGGAATTGAGAAACAGCACCCCTTAATTTGCTTTGATTTTTCAGGCATCAAGGCTTCTTGGGTCTCGTCTTCCCAAATTACAGCATGAAAAGAGTTGGAAGTGACCTCCGGAGATCATGTAGTTCATCCACCTGCCAGAGCAGGGTTACTCAGAGCAGATCACACAGGGAAGTGTCTAGGTGGGTTTTGAATGTCTCCAGACGTGACTCCACCACATCTCCTGGCAGCCTGTACCAGAACTTTGTTACCTACAAAGGAAATACCTCAAAACACCTGAAAACCCTGCTGTCTGCTCATTTTGTTATGAAAAGAGGACAGTGTGGGAACCTCCCACTGCCTGTGACTAGGGTGGGTGATGGCTGCAAATGGAAGCTAACTAAGAAGCTCAGAGAGGAGGAATGGCTGAGGGTAATTGTCTCTTTTGCTTCTGCAATGAGTGCCAGGTGATGTCAGAACTGTTTTTCACCCATCTTGTGTGATCTGTTTCAGGTGTTCTTATGGGCATGGAGTGTGTTCCTTTTTCAAGCATACTTATGCAGAGAAGACTGGGGGGCTAAAGCACCTCCCTTATGAGGGAGTTGGGATTGTTCAGTCTGGAGAAGAGAAGTCTCAGGGGGGACCTCATACTAGCTTATCAATAACTGAAGGGAGCATCCAGAAAGGCTGGGATAGGACATTTTAATAGGATGTGTGATGGCAGGACTAGGAGTAATGGATGCAAATTGGAAGAGGGGAGATTTAGGCTGGAGATAAGAAAGTTCTTTATGGTGAGGTTGCTGAAACACTGGAAGAGGCTGCCCAGAGAGGTTGTGGATGTCCTCTCTCTGGAGGAGACACTTAGCAACCTGGTCTGGTGGAAGGTGTTCTTGCCCATGGCAGGAGGGTTGGAACTAGATGACCTTTAAGGTCCCTTCTAACTTAAACCTATGATTCTATGAGGACTGAGGTGGGCTATGCTCATTCCTGGTCTGGTGGGCTGTTGATGTGTTTTGTTCAGCTTACATTTGCTATTTTCAGTGTTTTAAATATTAAGAGTCTGAGAATAAACAGAATGGGAATGAGCTCCAGTGCATTATCATTAATATTGGCTTCTGGAGCAGAAAAAAGATGTATAATTGAATCATAGAATCATCAAATGGTTTAGGTTGGAAGGGACCTTAAAGGTCATCTAGTTCCAATCCCATTGCCATGGGCAGGGACACCTCCCACTAGAATCAGGTTGCTCAGTACCTCATCCAGCCTGGCCTTTAAGGCCTCCAGAGAGGGGGCATCCAGAATTTTAACCCTGCAAACAATTAAAAATTGTGAGAAATCTCTCTGCTATGACCAAGGAGTCTGGGCTTGCCACTCTGGTATCTCTGAGATTAAAATGCAGTATGAGATTAAAATAAATATTCCAGACCTTCTCCATATGTCCTAATGATAATTTTTAAAAGCCTTTCCATGCTGCTACTGGAACCACTCAGTAACAAAGTCCCCTGCATTGTTTTGGGAGTGGCAGAGTCCTGCTTATTTGCCAGAGATGATCTTTGTAAGACACTTCCAGCCAAATTTATTTTTGCACTCTGTACCATTGTGCAGGCCAGATAAGAAATCATCCTGTTCAACATCAGAAATTTCAGGAATAAGTGCCCAAGAAAAAAAGAAATTATGTTGAAAATCATGAAAAGGGTGACGGGTATCTCCTGATGTGTACTGGTGAGATGCAAGGGCTATGACAAGCTCCAGTAAATAATTACCAGTTTATTCCTCTAGCACAGAATATGTTCTCAAAAAATAGTGTAGCGTAGCAACTTCTCACTCAAACTGAAAATTATAGGGGAAAGTGGTTTGAAATTGTACCAAAATGGATTTCTTTTCAAAGTAAACTGTAGAGCTCTGTTTTCAAATTGTGCTTTGGTGAAATTTCCTTCAGGTTTGCTTTTCTATACATTTCAGTACTTAGTTTCTTTCTAAGTTAGATCACTGAAATGCCATATCCATCACAAGTGCTGCACATTCCTTACATATTTTCATTTAAAACCTGTCACTATTTATAGGAAACAAATGAGGATGAGCTCATCATAATGCTGAAACAAACCTTTCTTTCTGTTAATTCTTTTCAGAATTTTTTTCTGTAATGTGTTATTTCCTACCTTTGCCTTCCAAGTGCAGGATAGATATTTTAAAAAGCTCTTTAAACAAAGCTGTGGAAACCAAAAGACAACCATTCACTTTTCTAGAGAGATCAGCTGACAGATAAAAATGCAAAAATCCTGTAAAACCCAAATGGATCAGAGAGCAGAGATCAGTAGTGGCAAATTAGAGACAAAGAAGGATGAGCTGGCTTTTGATCAAGTTGTTTTCTGTAATGTATGAGTATAGGCACCTATTTTAGTTGTAAAATAATGTGTCATCACTAAGAGGAAAGACAGATATTTGTGATATAATTTTACATTGAGTTTTCAGAAGCATAAGTGTCTGCAGGTGTAATGTGTCAATGGAGAGCTGGGACTTCCTTCATCTTCAGGTGATAAGCATGAGGGCCGGTAGGGGATTTTTCCAACCTAATCAAAAGGCAAAAATAATCAGTAATTCAAACTCAGTTAAAAAGCTAAGCCAAAAGTAGCTAGAAATTTTAAATGGTGTGGAGGTTTTTATATTGTTTGAGATAATCCAGAAACAAGACAACCTTATGAGGACAGGCTGGAGGAATTGGGGTTGTTCAGCTTGGAGAAGAAAAGGCTCAGGGGGAACCTCACAGTAGCTTCTCAATACCTGAAGGGTCATACAGGAAGGCTGGGTCCAGGATAGCAGGACTAGGATTGCCCAGAGAGGTTGTGGATGCCCCCTCTCTGGAAGTGTTTAAGGCCAGGGTGGACAAGGCACTGAGCAACCTGGTCTAGTGGGAGGAATCCCTGCCCATGGCAGAGGGGTTGGAACTAGATGATCTTCAAAGTCCCTTCCAATCCAAACCATTCTGTGATGCTATCTATGTTCCTGTACTCTTCACCTTTGAGAAGGAGCCTGCCTAGTTTAAACACCAAAAGGCAAGTGCTGTGTTCAGTGCAGAGGAGGTCATTCAGGGCAGTAACAATGGACATGAGGAAAATAAATACACGTGTTTGGGCAAAAGAAGTGTTGCCAGAAACCGAAGTCCCAACTGCAAAGACACATGGATGCTGGGCAGGAACTGAGATTGCATCCACATCATCAGCAACCCAAAGGGCTTCCCTGCAAAGGGGTGTTTGGGAATATGTTGGCCAAAAATCAGGCATTATCAGGTATCCACGGGCCTTGTTGGAGAGCTCTGCAGATTTCATTTTGACATGTTTGTTTTAAATAAGAAAGTGAGTAAATTCCTATATTTAGCCTCTGACTAGACCCTCAGTTTTCCGTGTATTTAGTCATTTGCCTAATTATGTTCCAATGATTACTTCCTCTACAATTATTGGAAGTATTCATGTAATAAGGTTAGCATGTGTGCATCTTCAAGACTAGAGCTTTAATATTAACTAAATTGGTAATTTCTCTTCCCAATTGTTCCCTCTGTTATTCAAACTAAGTTGCATGAATGAAAAAAAAAAAAAAAACAGTCAAGAGATTAATTATTTTAACAAGAATCACCCCAGTTACTGCTTTATAGAGGAGGAAAAGGAAAGGGGGAGGGAGGAGAAGGAGGAAGATGGAAACTTAGGAGTTGATCCAAAAACCTACAGCCATAGTGTTGTCACTGACAGAGTTTCATTCTTTCCAAATGTGCCTTTTCTGATCTGGACAAATGCAAATCTTAAGAGAAGATTTGGAAAAATGAAATTAATGTATTTTTCCTTTAAAGAAAATAGATATTTTTTTAGGAGTTCCAGAAATGCAGTTTTCAGGAAAATAAACTATTTGCAGCAACTAGTGCAAAGACCCCCAGCTTTTAAAAGTACTTTGCTGCCTCTCTCTTAGCTCAACTTTTTTGCTGTTCCTTAGAAATATAGAAGCATCCTCTCTGTTTAGATTCACTTTTATTTCCACTAGTCTCAGAGAAAGCAGGGAGCCCATAATGCTTATGTAGAGGGGCACAATCTGTGCTGAAGACCTCCTTCTCTTGTGATGAGAGAGGCTGGTCCATTGGAAGGTGGATCAGGACCTCCTCAACTAGGACTCTGCAGTCACCTCCATAGTTCATAGTTATGATATTATAGAACTGCCAAGAATGTGCATTCACATAAATAGTACCTGAGGTTATATCTCTCTGATGAAGGCATGTGGAGGCAATGCTCACAAATATTTAGGTGTTGGCTTACTGTAGTCGTGCAGCTTCTTTAACATGAGAAACACATGTCTTTTTATAAAATATTGTAGAAATTATTTTGTTCTGAGGTGCTGTGTGCATTTAAAAAAAAAACCAAACAAGCACATGGATAGCCCAAATTCTTGCCATGAAATAGGAGATGAAAAGACAGCAGAACTAAACTGTGAAAAACTGTGGAGAATTAGAAAATTTGTGTTGCTTGAAAAATGATTCTTTACTCATGTTATTGCTGGAAGATGAGCAGGGGGGCAAGGAAATTTAAGAAATTTTCACAGTTTCCTGCTTTCTAACAGGATTTTGATGCTGCCAGTTAATTGTAACAATAAGGGAGTGGCTACCAGCAGCCTGCTTCAAAAGAGATGTATTTTTCACTTCTCATATTAGGGAGACTTACAGCCTGGCTGTTAAATTTGGGAGTTGGGCAGAGGAGAACATATTTGTAACCTTCTGAAGGTCGGCCATGACTTCTGGGTTCATGATGCTTCTTCGGTTTGTAAGGTGACAACTTGATAAGACTGGGGATAAGGAACAGATAGCAGCAGCCTGCTGTTTTTAGGCTCTGGATTAGCAGTTACAGTGCATGCCATGTGCATGCTCCAACAGCACAAAGTTGCACAATTATGGTCATAGAAGTAAAGATTCTCCATGTGTATGTTCACCCTGTTTGCTCAATGCATCATCAGTTGATTCAGGATTTTCTTAATTGTGGGTTTTGTTTTACTTTACTGTTCATGAGTTCTCCTGTTGCGACATTTCCTCAGTACTGTGTTATTTAGAAAAGTAAGGTTTTTTCCTTGACCTTCAACAAATCACAGCTTTAACTTGGACTTCACAGGTTTGAAGATTTGGAAAAGGCCAGAGTCCAGCTTGGAGTCCCTCAAACTCATCAGTGCCTCCTGCCATTGCACTTCTGGGGCTGTGTTGCCAGTTAGGATCTGCTGCTACCTCTTGAGCTCCAAAATCCCTGCAGAGGGTGATTTGTGGTAAGGATAATGCAGTCTCTCTCTTTTTAGGGTTAATCAAGAAACATTCTCTTGGTTTCTTCACAGACTGTGCCCCTTCTTTCTTGATGGATCTTGATCTTAGGGATAAAAATAAAGAATGGTGCCACAGATCTCTAACATCTTCCCTCTCTTGTGATCTGATTGTGGAGGATGTGTGTGGGCATATGTTCTAGTCTTGATTTACTAATCACAGAAAAAAATCCCACTGCAGCTTTGTTGAAACTTGTCTTGCAAGATACTAAAGTCTGCTTGTTGACTTAGACCAATGAAAAAAGAAAGAAAGATCTGGCTGGACATTAACCTCATGCTGACCAGAGTTGTACTGAGAACTGAAGGTCTTGCAGTTTGTGACACCAACCTAATAAAGAAGCTTGGTATTTAGATTATTTTAAGTTTTTCCCTGGCTCTGGATGTCTTTAAGGTAAAAATTTACAGATACAGCTATCTTAAATGATGTGGTGGGTTGATCCTGGCTGGACACCAGGTGCCTCACCAAAGCTGCTCTCTCACCACCCTCCTCAGCTGGATGTAGGAGAGAAAATAGAATGAAGGGCTTGTGGGTTGAGATAGGGGCAAGGAGAGATCACTCATCATTTACAGACTTGAGAAAATTAGTTTAACTTATTACTAATCAAATCAGAGTAGGGTAAAGAGACATAAAAACTAAATCTTGACCGGGGTGTGTAGCTCAGTTGGGAGAGCATCGGATTCCTAATGTGAGGATCAACTGTTCAAGTCTCCATTCAGATTTTGGCTGATGGTTGCACCTGATGATCTGAAAGATCCCTCATGGACTTAGGAACCTTTCTCCCACCCCTCACTTCTTCCAGGGCTCAGTTTCATTCCCAATTTTCTCTNGAAGATCCCTCATGGACTTAAGAACCTTTCTCAGCTTCATTCCCAATTTTCTCTACCTCCTCTCCCCGGGTGGCACGGGGTAACAGGGAATAGAGGTTTCTCTTAGTTCACCACACGTCTCTGCTGCTTCTTCCATGAACTTCTCCAGAGTGAGTCCTTTCCACAGCTCCAGTGTGGCTTCCCATGGGGATCACAAGTCCCGGATGAGATGATCTTTAAAAGTTTCCTTCCAACCAAAACCCACTCTGATTTTGTCATTCTAAAATAAAATTGGAATAAGCCTGTGCACCCAGCAATAGTAAGCACATATAACACATTTATTGGTAAGAAGCAGAACTGCTGCTAAGCAATGCGGTGGTTTGATATTAAGACACATAATGCTATGGGACTAGTATTTCAAATGTTCTTCAAATTTTATTATCTTGAAGGTCCCTTCCAACCCAACCATTCTATGATTAAGCACAGCCTGCACATAAAATCATAGAATGGTTTGGGTTGAAAGTAACCTTAAAGATCTTCTAATTCCAACCCCTCTGCCATGGGCAGGGACACCTCCCACTACACCAGGTTGTTCAATGCCTCATCCAGCCTGGCTTTAAACACTTCCAGGGAGGGGGCATCCACAACCTCCCTGGGCAACCTGTTCCAGTGTCTCACCACCCTCACAGAAAAAACCTTCTTTTTGATCTCCAGCCTAAATCTTCCCTCTTCCAATTTGCATCCATTCCTCCTAGTCCTGCCATCCTGGACCCTATTAAAAAGTTGGACCCCTGCCTTTCTGTAGCCCCCTGTAGCTGAGAAGCTACTATGAGGTCCCCCCTGAGTTTTTTCTTCTCCAGGATGAAAAACCCCAACTCCTTCAGCCTGTCCTTGGAATGGAGGTGCTTCAGCCCTCTGATTGTCTTCGTGGCCCTCCTCTGGACCTGCTCCTTCAACTCAATGTCCTTCTAATGTTGAGGGTTACGTGTATCTGCAAATTGACTCCTACCTGCAATAGCTCCTTCTTCTGACACCCAGAAGATTGCTGAGTGATGAAAACTTTCTCTGGAAGACTGATACTGTGATTCTTCCCTCTGGAAGCAGCTGTCTCCTTGGCATCCCAAGGCTGAAATAAACTTGGCATGCAGCTGTGGGAACGTGAGATCCAAAGGGCTGGCATGCACAGGCTTGGACAATGACCTGATCTCACAGTATGGGTATTGCCCAGGCCAGACCTATCTACAGTTCGTCAGCAAGTGCTCGAAACATCTGTTGATTGTTAGTTACACTTGAGTAAAATAGGCATAATTATGTGGTTTTTAGAATAGTTTCTCTTATCCCGTAAGACTGGGCTTCTTTAAAGGTGTATATTGTATAAAAGTTCCAAAGCTGATTTTTAGAACTCTCAAAAACAAAATTTCTCCTGAGAGAATTAATCTGGAGAGAATGATCAAGCAAGTTACAGTTGGAAAACAAACACTGGAGTAGGGACACTGTATAGAAATGTGGAAATTTTTTTATACCATTTATGCTTTTTTTTTTTTTTTGGTGCCATTTGCCAGAGAGGTTGTGGATGCCCCTTCCATGGAGGAGTTTAAGGCCTGGCTGGATGAAGCCCTGAGCAACCTGGTTGAGTGGGAGGTGTCCCTGCCCATGGCAATGGGGTTGGGACTAGATGATCTTTAGGGTCCCTTCCAACCCAAACCATTCTATGATTCATTTGTATTATTTATGTTATTGGAATAACTGGTCAAAACTCAGTGCTTTGTTTTTTGCAGGCAATCAAGTTTTTAGTCATTTTGCCTTTCCCTAAGAAGGGTGCTTGAAATCTAGATGGATCGAAAAAACAGTGGAGGGAAAGAAAAAAACCCAAACCCAATAAATGTAAAATTCAAATCCACATCTGAAACCTTTCCAATACAACATCAAAATGTGCACTTTCTTAATGAAGGAATGACCTTTCCTTCTTTGCCCTAGATTTCAGTTGCTTGCTACAAAGGGACAAATCGGTTGAAGTCAGCAAACACGCCACAGCAGCCTCCATAAAACTCTTTGCCAAACTGATTAGATGTGCCATTCACTCCCTGAGCCTGCCTGGTCATGGCAGAGTCCTGCAATGAATCTTCTCATTAGATAAAGCTGGATTTGCAGGAAAAATAATTTTTTTTTTTTTTTTGGGGGGGTGGAGGGGTGGGTATGAGTACTTCTGTAGTGCTTGTTTAAACATGAAATTGTTCCTGATTCTTTCCTGCCTTATTTTGGAATTAAAAATAAAATAAACTGAAACCAATCAAAAAAACTTCCGGTGAAACTTAATGTAGTTGTTTAATAATTAAACAGAAGGAGTTAATTGGAAAATACTGTCTATGTAGGTAACCACCCTCCCTCTTTTTCCTTCTGTAGATGTTCATTGTTACTGTTTAGATAAGGAAGTTATATCCTCATTGCTTTTCTTACTTTCTCTTCTAGTCCAAGGAATTAAAATAGCAGTACAGGTAGGCTGGTGTGAAGATAGGAGAGCTCTTTGTTTCTTTTTAACTTTTGAAGCTCTAGAAACTCAAAGCTGCTCTTCTCATCCAGGCAAAGGAGGAAGAGAAAATAACCTGGTTTTCATTCAGCCAGTGGCACAAATCCTGAGCCCTCCCATATGGCCCTTTATGGACTGTATTTAGGATTTTTTTTTTTGTTTACAGCTTTTACCTAATAATTTTCATTGTTGTTGGTAAGCACGTTAGCAAGTGCGACTTCAGATTGGATTTGCTCATTATGAAATTATTTAAAAGGTTTAAATGATTTTAACATTGATATACCTGTCTGTATCTCTAACATCTATAGATAGATTTAAACTATATATTGACCAGAAAAGAAGTATTTTTAAATGATGACACAAATAATATAAAAGAAGATGTCCATGGTGTTCAGTTCTGCCTTGACTGATTTGTCCTCCAGAAACCAGGATATGAATCTGAAGAGAAAAGTGAATATATTTATGAAACTTATTTTTATTTTTAAAAAAGAAAAGATTTCTGTTAGCAAAGAAAAAGGTAATAGAGAGGCTGCTGTGTTTAGACCTTAACCAGGGAAATTAACCACAGCTGTAAAATTGCTTTAGACAGTGATTATAAAAAAATCTTTAAATCTATAAAAAATAAGATTTTTTGGAGGTTTTTTTTGTGAACAACTCAGTTCTGTGCAAACTCCCTGGGCTTTACCTCCCCTGTGGAAGCCCCTCAGCAGCTGGCTGCCCTCACAGCTGGGTCTGATCCAGGACCTGGTGGGGGGAGCAGGAGTAACAAGTGTGATAATGGCCCAGCAGCTGCTTCCCTGGGGTTGTAGCAAGGGCAGCTGGGGAAGGGGAAAGTCCTCAGTTTATTATAATGAGTTAGAAAGTGACCCAAAGGCCAGATTCTTCAGGTGACTCTAATTCCTGCTCCTGTGCAGGAATTAGACTCTGCAGACTCTGCCCCAGGGGCCAGGTCCTGGGCATCCAGCACTTTGTGGAGGGAAGCACTATCAAGGTTATGTGAAGTGGTGTTTTGGGTGATGGCTAAAGTCCTTTGTCCCAAAGAGTGGTTATTTTTGTCTCTTGATGGACTCAAAATGTGAAGGTTCATTTGGCCGCCTGAAGAGAATCTCCAGGGCCATTCTATGAATATCTTGCTTGTAAACCTTATCTCTTCCTTCCCAGGTCCCTGCCAGCACCTGCCTGAAAAATCCCTTACTTTATTTTTTTAATCTCTTCTTCCTGCCTCTGAGCAGTGGTTGGCTCCTTTGACTCAAACTGGCTGGAAGATGAAGATATAGACAGGCATTGAAGAGAAGGCTAGAATTGCCCAAAAATTTGCATCTGGTACAGAGTTATGTCTCCCCACAAAATGAAGCTCCAAAGGGACCATTATATTTAAGATTAGGCTGCCCTTATGGGAAGAATCTGAGTGGTATATATAGGATTAGAATATAGGCATACATTCAAAATTACTGCAGTTTTATGTCTTAGTTACCTGTAATTCTGAAGGAACACCCTTAATTCCTTCCACAGCAGTCCAAACTGTGGCTGTTTAGTCCCCATTTGTCACCAGAGTTTCTCTGATCTCTGCCTAGCTATGCTCATTAAGTGCCCCCAAGTATGTTTGCAAAGATGTTTACTCTCCAAACAGTTCAGGCTTCTCATTCTGAAATTACTTAAGGAATGTACCGGACAACTCGGGTGGAAAAATACGCTCTTTAAAAAAAACTTTAAAAACCTGCACCTTAGGAATCTTTCTGAGAAGTCAGCAAAGAAAGAGACTGGGATATCTTACTTCAGTTAAAAATTATATAAATATGATAAGTGTTAATTCTATGTAATTCAGGATACCAAGTGTGTAAGTATAACTCTTGTAATGCCCCATTTTTTATGCCATCCAGAACAAAAAAATTTTGCTTATGTGGTGTTGAGCAGTTTAGAGGATAGATTCAGGCTAGATATAAGAAAGAAATTCTTTACTGTGAGGGTGGGGAGGCACTGGAACAGGTTGCCCAGAGAGGTTGTGGACACCCCCTCCCTGGAGGTACTTAAGGCCAGGCTGGATGAGGCATTTAGCAACATGGTCTAGTGGGAGGTGTCCCTACCCATGGCAGGGGGGTTGGAACTAGAGGATCTTGAAGGTCCCTTCCAACCCAAACTATTCTATGATTTTTTTCCCTTATCCCACCATAAGCATCTTTATCTCCAGTGCTGGCATTTCCTAATTCTAATTTAACTGTTAACAAAGAGACCCAGGAATGGAGAGAAAGGATATACTAGCAAAAATGGTCTGATAGCCTGGCTGCATAAAAACTCCACTGTTTATTGTAGCTGGTGAGATGCTTCCGTTCAATAAATGTAAATAATTTGGAGAACGTGCAGTTCTATAAATGGCATGTGTACAGCATTTGGGGAAAACCATCCAGAAGTTTGATCCAGGCTACAAATACTTACAGTTAGTTTATGTTTCTGAGCTGAAGCAGTTCCACAGCTTTAAAAGTTGCACGGCCAACAAAGACTTTCTGGCCTGTATAATTTTTTTTTTCATCCAGAATTACATCAATTAGAAAATCAAGGCCCTTTTTTTTCTAATGAAATGGGAAGGGGATGTTTACACATTTTGTCTTTTCAGGACCATTTGATGTGCTGAGTTAAGGCTGCACAGTTGTGTGTTTCTTTGTGCAGCATGTTTTGTTCACCTAAATGATAGAAGTTCAGAAATGCAAAGCACTCTGCAGTGCATTCCTTCTAGGGAAAGCAAAAAACGCCTTGCGAAGCTCTAGCTTTTCCATCTCACCTCTTCTGTTTTCCAGAAATTATTATTTTTTTTCTCCCTTTGTAATTAACTCTGCGGTTATGGGGGAGGAGGAGGGAAGTAGGGCTTGCTCAATGCACAGAGCAAACAACTTGTAGCCCTTTGGCTGAGTGTCAACACAGCATCAATATCTTGAAAATTCAGCTACAGCAGGGCATTAATTACCAAAAAAACCAAAAAACAGAGACTGGCCATCGCCCTTCTTAAAACTGCCATTTTGTGTACAGTTTAATTGGTCATCAGACCTCACCTCAGACCCCCTTTATACAGGGATGGTAGAAAGAGGAATTCCTGAAGTACATGTTAGTTATAGATAACTCCCAGCCTGTTTGTTTTGGAGGAAGAGCAAAGGAAGGAAACTGACTTTTTTTTTTTTAAAAAAAAAAGCCCTCTTTTTTTCTCTCCTCATCTAGAGCAAATGAAAATAGTACAAAGTTATGAGAGACCATCCAAGGTAATACCAAGATGTTTGTGCACTGTTCTCCTGCACCCTGGACATCATCTATTTCTGTTGTTCCTGCGGTGGTCACTGGAGACAGATTTTAATAGAAGTGTGTCTTGAGTGCTCATTACTGCATCTGGAGATGAGAAAGCTCCCTCTGCTCTTGTCTCCTCAGCCTCTGTGGATAAAACAACAAGCGGGAACAACATGCCCAGGCAGTGCTCATTAAAGGGAGGGAGAAGCCAGGTGAAGCCCATGTGCCAGTATCCTTCAGATGGCTCCGGATGAAAGTATTTCTGAGACTCCTCACACAAGTATTACTTAAAAAGTAACTATAGTTACTATAGGGGCATTACAGGCATGCAAGTTGAAACTATACCCAAGGGCAAACTGCTCAGACTTTGCTATGCTCCACGCTGTTCTGAAGTACTTGTTTTCAAACCTTTGCTAATTACTGTGAAATACGTGGATTGTAGTTAGCCTCCTTGTAATTAGGCTAGGATCCTTCCCTCTCATGGCTCCTCCAGTGAGACCAAAGGGTAGTATTTATGCCAGGACAGTTGTCTCTTGTGGCAGTGACTATGAAGTGACTGAATGCTGGATTAAGACTCAGAAAAGGTTGGGCAGGGCGAGCAAGCAGGGGAGGACTCTATTAGCAATCAATATTCAGGGGCCTGATTTAACAAAATGTTTTGTTTCCACATGAGATGCACGTTTCTGGTGTGTTCTCTCCACTCTCCCTCAATCGAGGGCATTTTGGACTCGAGCCAAAGACTTGTCTATACACAGACTTATCCTGGAATAATTACTTTGGAAAAAAAACTAGCCTGGATTAACTCCATGGGAGCCAGAGTATTGTTGCAGAAGGAGTTATTTGGACTATCAACATATTCAAGTGCTCTGTCTTGACTGCTCTTTTTCTCTGGATTTTCTTAATGTGAGAAACATCTCTCTTCACATCCTGGACATGGGGAGAAAAGATCAGCGCATTGTCAACTGGTACCACTGGGGTTTTAAAACTTCACATCCCCTTCCCAAAATAAGAACGGTAACCAAGGCTCTTTCACAAACCACCCCTCCTTGAGGGGATGAATCATAGAATCATAAAATAGTTCGGGTTGGAAGGGACTTTATAGATAATCTAGATCCAACCCCCCTGCCATAGGCAGGGACACCTCCCACTAGATCAGGCACCTTCAGTGCCTTGAAGGTGCTTTTTTCAAACTCTCTATTTGGAGTTAGGGGTGAAAGTGGGAGGTGAAAAGCTATTGTTTTCAATCCATTAAAAGGTAGGAGTGAGCAATTCCAGAGAAATGTAAGAAAAAAAATTTTCACAGGGAGGGTAACAGAACACTGGAACAAGCTGCCCAGAGAGGTTGTGGAGACATTCAAAACCCTAATGGATGAGTTCCTGTGTGACCTGATCTAGGTGTTCCTGCTCTGGCAATGGGATTGGACTAGATGATCATTTGAGGTCTCTTCCAATCCCTGATATTCTGTGATTCTGTAATTCTCTTTGGGAGACAGGAACTGCTGGAGGGGACTCTATTGCCTTGAGCTTCTCTCCTTTTGAGCCAGATGCACCCATTTTTATGCTTTAAATTTGTTTTAAATTTTTTTTCTTTCACTCACTATGTTTTTGTTTTAAATTTTTTTTCTTTCACTCGCGGGTGGATTTGGGGAACAGAAGTTGGAGCAGAAAAAGCACCTGCGCCCTGGGGTTCTGCTGAGATGTTCCCCACACAGCCCTTTACCCAGACGATGCCAGATCTGCCCCTCCATCTTCGGGGATCCCTCCCTTTCCCCGACCCGGATTACCTGCGGCCCGGCCCCGCCCCGCCCCCGGGACCACGACAGGGCGGGAGGAAGGGCCTGAGGCCCCGGTGCCGCTCGGGGCCGTGGCCGCCGCTCGGGGGCTGGGGAGGCG
>VZTY01020783.1:78280-97034 GCA_013400935.1 Turnix velox
GGCCGGCGCCTTCAACCTGGACACAGAGAACGTGATCACCCGGCGCGGGGAACCGGGCAGCCTCTTCGGCTTCTCCCTCGCTATGCACCGGCAGCTGCAGCCGCAGGAGAAACGGCTGTAAGTATTTCCCCTGGGTTCTATCTCCCTTCCACCGCCGGCAAACTTCCCGCGGCCGGTGGGAACCGGGCGGAGCGGGACTGCATGTGGGATTGGGGCGGCACCTGCGGCGCCACAGGCCGGGCCGGAGAGCGAGGAGCGAGGAGCTGCCACACCGGGGCGACGAAGAGGAAGGCAAGCGGTAGCCACCAACCATCCCCATGGGAATGGTGTTTGGAAGCCACCATTCCCGCCTCGGCGGGTGGCGAGGGCCCCGGGTCAGGGCCGAGGTGCCGTGGGTGTGGGGTCCGGGCTCTCGGTGTTGGGTTTGTACTCGGCCTCCGGTACAAGGCGGATTCTGCCCGGCAGCGCAGGTGGGACAAGGAATTAATCGGCGCCAGTGGCGAGTGGGTGAGAGCCGGGAACTTTTTTGGGAAATTCAGGCTCTTTTGTGCATGCTGGGGTATGTCCCCCAGCGCATCCCGGCAGTGCCCGACCCCGCCCTGCCCAGCAGCGCTGGTTGTAGCTGGGGGGGTGGTATACGGTGGTGGGTAATTAATATTCCTTCCGTAAATGCTTGGCGTTAAGTCAGGGGAGGACGAGCCCATCACATAATGATTTGGGTTGGAAGGGACCTTCAAGATCATCTAGTTTGAACCCCCTGCTATGAGCATCCACGTGGAGTTCAGGGAGAAGGAAGCTGGGAAGAAAATAATTCTCTTCATAAAGTTAGCCTGTAAACTAACTAAAAATTAAAGCTTCTGCTTGCTTTCAGTGTGATTTCATAGACATTACTGTGTGCGAAGAATGAGCTTTAGTTTTAAGTACATTAAATCATAGGATGCATTGTGTTGGAAGGGACCTCCAAAGGTCACCTGGTCCAACCCCCTGCAGTGAGCAGGGACATCCTGCACTAGATCAGGTTGCTCAGAGCCTCAGCCTTGGATGTCTCCTGGGATGGGACCTCCTCCACCTCTCTCTCCAACCCCTTCCAGTGTCTCATGGGGAAAAACTTCACCCTCATGTCTCGTCTAACCCTTCCCTGCTCTAATTTCAAACCATTGCCCCTGCAGACAGTCCCTCCCCAGCTTCCTTGTAGGTAGTTATAGGTACTGATAGGCTTCTGCCTGGTAGGCAAAAGACCCGTGGTATTCTGAAGAATGAAACGAGGATCTTTGAGCTCCTTTTCAGAGGCCTTTGTCTTAATTTTTGGATAGGGTTACTCTTGCATTTGTTTCTTTTTATACTGCACAGGGAAAGCAGTGACTGAAGCTTGCTGGCTTCCTCTTGTACTGTCAGTGCTTGTGGAATGAGCGTGTCAGAATATGCAGAGACAGACAGAAAGGCTGTTACTGAGAAGTCCTGAGGAGCACAAGAGGGGTCAGAGTAGCCAAGGCAGTTTGTAATAGTTGGCTGAAATGCCTCAGAGATTATTAGTATGAAAGTTCTGCATTGTATGTATAGCAAGTGCTTCCTTGGGCAGCCTGAACTGGGGGACAGAGCAGAGCCAGATGCTATCTGCCTTGAAGTGGCTTTCTGAATCCAGGCTTTCATAAGGGTCGAGTGTCTCTTAACAGAGAGACAAAACCAGGATAGTTTTGTGCTGATGTGAAGTTCATACACATGGGAATGAGACGTCTCAGTCCTATTGGTGAGATTTAGCATGAAGAATTTCAGTGCTGCCCTGAGTTGTTGTTGGGTAGCACTCTTGGATTGAAAGCTTTGACATCACATATGGCTGTTATAGTCACTTTGAGCATTGTTTTTCCATCTGTGAGAGTAACGTGTGGCTGTAAGAGCACAAGATATTTACATGCCAAATTATATCTGGTTTTCAGAGGGACAGAGATGTACTCAGCTTGCTTTTTGTCTTATGAAACAGCTGGGATTTTTGGTGGGGACATAACCCTCCTGTGTTAGGCTGTCTATTTATTTTAGATGAAATAGGTATTTGATTAATACCAAATGATTTGTGTGTCCTGTTCAATGCCAACCACTTGTGGATTCTAATTAGTTTGGCTCTACAGGTGGGACAAATGCTGTCTGCTGTCCAGATACTTAGAAAGTAGTGGCAATGGAGGTCACAATGAGGTCTCCTACTGGGAAACAGCTATGTCTAATGTCTGTATTCTGCCTGTTATCTGAAACAGCAGGAATTTTAGTAGTTTAGTAGTTCTCTGGGGTGCAATACCCCTGCATTCATTCCCAATTGCATTTTGGTCTGTGCCTTATCTCTGCTGCAAAAGTGGTTTTCTGTGCAGCTATCTCAGTCAGATACAAGTGTTTGCTTTACCCCTTCTTCTCAAATGGATGCTAACTTCAAAGTTCAGTTGCAGTTTGAGTGTGAACACTGTTAAGTGGTTGCTAAAAATACACTAACCCTATTTTGTCATTGAAACTTAATTAAAAGTGACAGTCCGGTTCTCATCTGGCAGGAGCTCCCATTCAAAAAAATACCAAACAAACAACAAACCTCCAAAAAAACCCAAACCCCTGCCAACCTGAGCACCCCCTGTCCCTCCAGTTTTACAAAATTAGAAGTGAGCTGTAACAAATTTGTGCAAGTTCAGTCAGTCCTTGGAAAAACAAGCAAGTGAGAGAAGGTGAAATAGGGGTGTTTTAGTCTGTGACTTGGAGCAAAGCTTGGTAAAACAAGCTAAACGATGTGTAATTTTTCTGTTGCCTCTCATAAGTGATTCTTAAGTGCAAAGTTTCCCTTCTCCCTCCCACCAGAGGGTTTGATGTTAAGCATTATTAAAATCTGTAAAATGAGGGTGGAGAATGTCTAGGAAGCATGACAAATAAAGGTACAGCTGAAATAGCCTTTGATTAAACATGTTATTTACTTTTGATCACTTCTTTCTTAGTCACAGGATACTGTGGATTGCACATTTGCTTTGAATGGCAATCTTTTCATTTAGTAGTGTTAGCTACTAATGCCCTGTTTGCTAATGAGGAATTAATTAACTCCCAACCATATGGATAGATGTCTGTTCAGCTGCTCTGAATTTATTTGTAAAGGGTGCTTAGTGTAAGGCTGTGGACTAGCAAGAGGATTTAATTTTTCCTTGTGAATATCTTTGGGTGAGAAAAGTTGGGAAGTTTGTCAGTTGGAAAGGAGAAAAACTTTATTAATTCCCAGTGCCTGCAAGTGGGCTGCTAATGGCATGTGGGTGTGAAAAGCAGCTGAATGTGGCCTTAATGAGCATCAGGGGAGTATTATTAACAAAGGAGGTAGAGAGGGCAGCCTGCCTGGATTTCTGTGAACCTGGAGTTGTGGTTCATTTCCAGCATGGTGAATCAGGTAACAGAAAAGGCTAATGGAGCTCTCAGAGAGCTGGGCTCGTTACTTGGCGTGTGATTGTTCAGGCTTTAATCCCTCGATGTGTTGAAAATAAGGGAGTTCTGGTGCTGCAAAAGGATGGTGGCACCACAGCAGCATGTTTCATCTGCAGCCTAGAGGAAGCTTTGGAACTTGGAGGGGCCTGAGTATTGGGGATAGCATGGGCATGGGAGTGTGTGTTTAAAGTTCAAGTTATCCCATGATGGAGAATGTGGATGTAAATGGGGACTACCCTTGCTGTATTTATGTATTAACTATATATGGTATAAATATGAAATCACAGAATATGTTGAGCTGGAAGGGACCTTCAGAGACCATCTCGACCAACCCCCTGCAGTTAGCTGGGACATCCTGCACTAGATCAAGTTACTCAGGGCCTCAGCAAGCCTGGCCTTGGATGTCTCCAGGGATGGGGCCTTCACCATTTGTCTGGGCAGCTTGTTCCAGTGTCTTACCATCCTCATGGGGAAGAACTTCTTAATGTCTCATCTGAACCTGCCCTGCTCTAGTTTCAAACCATTGTCTCTCATCCGATTGCCTATGTTACTGTTATAGTATTAGCTACTCACTACACATTTGTGACTACTAGTCACTATATATGTAATTTTATATATTCCATATGCATAAATGATATGTATATATGCATACTGCATGTAAGATGGCAAACTGGTCCATTCCACTCCTTTTTGGTTGTAGTTCACAAGTAATTCTGATACTTGGTGGATACAAAGCTGAGCTCACGTAGATTTCTTGTTATTGTTTAATGTGAAAAAAGGATTAGTCAACATTCTAGATCTCATCAGCTGGCAAGCTGTGTGATGGATGGCTGTGGACAGGCACTTTATGCCATGACTCTGCTGGCCAAGTCCTAAAAACCTTGCTGAAATTTTTCCCTGTGGCAGGATTTGCTGGCGCAGCATATTTCTAGCGAGCTGCTACATCAATGGGTAATGGGACTGCTGACATTGCTGTGCTGCTGCAGCTCATCCCCAGTGCCATTCACCCAGTTGAGTGAAGGCTTGTGCTCATAGATACTTTCTCCAGCAACAAAAGAGCTGGATTGTGTCGATCTGTAGTGGGAAATGATGAAAAAGCAATTTATTATTGATTTTATCTTATTTTCTTAAAGACTCTGTTGTTACTGTCTCATTTTTTTGGTTTTTTTTTGTTTTTCCTTTTTGAGTGTGTGTGTGTCTGGTTTTGTCTGTGCAGTTTATTCTTGGATAACCTCCTTGGGATGCTTGATTGCTTTCTTAATTTGTGATCATAGAGGAGTTTGTCTGTGTTCGAGATAGATGTCCTGTGGCAAAGGTCAGGATCAAGTGAAACTGGGAAAGAGGAGGGAGGAGTAGTTTGTAAGAGTTTTCCTGTAGTGGTAAGGGAAAGGGAGGAATTTTAAAGAGAAGATCCATCATACTAATATTATGGGTGAAAGAAATGAGAAGATAAATTTAGACTGCATAAAGCAAAAGAGTGTGGAATTGCTAGAGATGGAGTCAAACTGCAGAAAGCAAGCTTTTCCCCTGGGAAAGAAGAGGTTGTGATGTTTTCTTTGGTTTGTTGTAATTTTTGCCTTTCATTTTCCTCAAAGGAGGGGGAAGAACTAAGCACTTAGTCCAGCGGAGCTCTGCTAAGGCAAGGGGATGAAAGGGAACGTTGAGCTGATAGACACGAGGAAGTTGGACAGATGTAACCACTTACATCAGACTGGAAAAAGAGCAGACCCTGCAAAGCACTGGTGCAGTCACAGATCATACAGCAAAAATGTGCTTCTGCCAGGACGGTGGAGTCTTGGCAGCTCTAATAAGGCTGTGTCAGGAAAGACACACTGTGGTACAGTTCTTTGCCATTGACAGGCTCAGCTTTGTTGCAACATTAACTGGTGTGACAGCTGTTCATTGTAAAGCTGGGCTTTCCTCACAGTAAGTGGAAATACTCTTATCCCACTCCTTCATCCTCCTGAGAAAACTTTTTCACAAGATCATACACTTCTCAGATAATGTTTTTCCTGTGCTTACCTGTGAGTTAATAAGAATCTTAAGTATCCCTTTGGTAGGTCTATTTTCTTACGTTGTTAATTCCTATTAAGAATGATCAAAATCCATGGCTGTGACAGTGGGAGCCTTCCATGGGTGAGGATGGAAGCATGTACCTTGTGTCAGCAGTGATGATAAATGGGCTTCTGTGCAGAGTCCAGCTTTGAGAAACAGCCTGAGCTATCAGCTTGAATTACAGCTCATAAAATCGTTATGCTCTTACTGGAAGATGGTTCTACCCAGTGCAACTCCTTGGTCTCACTGCTTTGTTTTTATCTATGAGATGATTGATGAATCGGTTTCTAATGTAAGAGGTATCATGTCTTTGGTGGGGCTGCCAGAGGCTTACAGGGTAGAGGTGATGATGGGTTTAGAAGAATTTTGGCTTATGCCTTCTTATTTTTAAATGCCTCTGTGAATGGAAATTTGTGGAGGCACAGAGGCTGCGTGTTTGGAAAGAGAAGGGTGTTCTGTGAGCTGTACTCTGTGTGAAACACGGACTTGCCGAGCTGTTCCAAGAGCATTAAAATATAAGTGATGGCTCCATTAAGTGAAATTACTTTAAGTTCCTCTGGTTGAAGTCTGCTGTACTCATCCCTTTCTGTAAAGAATGGGATTTATACCAGGTAGTTCTTATTAAATAACATCAGGGTATAAATCAGCCCTGATGTGTTAGCCCAGTGAGCTCTTCTGTGGTCAAAATGTTGGGCATGTCTCAGAAACAGACCAGAAACTTAATCTTCCATCTAAAACTAACAAGGCTAAAATAGTGTTACAGGAACAAAACAGCACAGTGCAGGCAGGGGCAGACCTTAATCTCAGGAAGGAGGAGGACAGCGTTTTTTTTGACTAGAGTGAATGAAAACTAATGAACTGCACAAAATGGGAGTTGAGGACAATGGGAAAGCATTCTCCCTGACAAGGCCTTATGTTCTTGAGCAGGGACTGTGGGTCCTGACAGCTCTGCTTAATGATGCCCAAAAGCTGGGCAGAAGAGTGTTTGTGGGAGGGTTTACAGCTGGGAAGACCAGCCACTCTTCTCCTAAGCTGATGTTGGGACACGGATGTGTACAGATGTGACATAAAGCCCTCAGAGGAACTGCCTGTGAGGCATTCTATTGGGTAAAGGAATTGTAGTCCCTAACTGTTTGCTCTTAATACTTGAGGGGAAAAATTCCCTCTTAGTCTGACTAATCTTAATTTGTAAATAACAAAGTTGTGCAGAAACAGGACAGGTAGGCTGGCTTCTCATCAGAGCGTTTTTATTTTTTTCTTGAAGGATAACTTGTTGAGCAGAGAAGACTGGCTCGGAAATCTAATTTGTTGCTGTCTGGATCCTCCACAAAATAAAACAGAACATTTCCCAAATGAGTACATTGAGTTGCCTGGCAGTGTTACAAGCAGTAAATTGTCCACCAGTCAGCATGGGTTGCTCTTTTTTCCTGATAAACTCTACCCAAAATTCTGTGTGCCCTGTCAGATTTGTAAGGAATGCCGTCTAGTGAGTTTTCATGGGAGATACCTAGAGTCATAGAATTCATAGAACAGCTTGGGTTGGAAGGGACCTTACAAATAATCTAGTTCCAACCCCCCTGCCTCCCACTAGACCAGGTTGCTCAATGCCTCACCCAGCCTGGCCTTAAACACCTTCAGGGAGGGCGCATCCACAGCCTGTTCCAGTGTCTCACCATGCTCACAGTATCTCATTCATTTCAGAAGAATTGTTGTTTAAAATCAGCTGTTGTTGAAATGTTTCAGAACCTGCCTGCTTCTGGATGAATCAATCTATCCAGAACTTCAAAAATGCAAGGTTTTGGCAATGTATCCTGTGGAAAGGAGAGGACTGAGATTAGGCTTTTGGGCAAATGGCTATTTAAAAACAAGTTAGCAAAAATCCATATTATTTACTGAGCAGATGGTGGTCTGTACTGTGAAACATGAGTTGGAAAGTGAACACCTCACAGTGGTATTTAGCACTGAGAGTAAATAGGGTACTAGAATATTTGAAGAAAAGTTTACAGCCTGGTCTGGGAAACATCAACTAACCAATTTATTAGCCTTGGCTACAGTTGATTGGTATTTTTATACATTAGCAAATTGATGCTTTGAAAGTAGTAATAGAAGGATTTAGTCTAGAGAAGCAAATGTGAATGTGGGGAAAAAAAAGTCTCACTTCCATTTTTAGTACTAAAAATGAACCAAATCATAGTTAATAAGACTTCTTTCACAACTTCAGCATGCAATGTATGGTGTTCTGGGTAAAACATGCATCCCCTGGGTTTAAGGTATTGTGAGAATCACATTTTCTAAGGCTATTTTGAGGATTCTATAACTACTGCTTTGTAAGAGAGAATTGGAGTTAGGTTGGTTTAGTTTAAAGATGCTGTGAAGTGCCCGAGATTAGATTTTGTATCAAAATGATGGTGAAAACCAAAAAGTCCTGCTTCTTTAATTGTGACTTGTTGAGCATTTACCAGTATGGTCTGATCTGATCTGGCTTCATTGGAATGTTGCCTCTCTTTCTGTTTCCTCTTGCAGAACTGCATCTAAAAATATGTCATTTCCTAATTTTGATTTCCGTTAAATACTAGCGACGTGAGGATGTTTTGACTGTGTTTAGAGGGGAGAAGGTCTGCAGAATGAAGAACAGAAGCAGAGGGGCTCATGGTAAATACCTAGAACTATAGAATTCATAGAATAGTTTGGGTTGGAAGGGACCTTAAAGATCATCTAGTTCCAACCCCCCTGCCATGGGGAGAGACACCTCTCACTAGACCAGGTTGCTCCATGCCTCATTCAGCCTGGCCTTAAACGCCCCCAGGGAGGGGGCATCCACAACATAAAAATGTTCTTGTGTTCTCCAGGGTGATATGTATGGATCTTGTGCTGGATTTCGTTGTCAGCTGATGAGCTTGTACATCACTTTTCAGCCACCACCTTTGGTTTCTACTTTTGAGGAGTTTGGAAAGCTTTGAAGACACAACAAAGTGGGATCATCAGTGTGGTTGAGCTTGCTGATGGATGGCAACCATAGGAATGGCAAAGCTTCTTGGAGACACCGAGGGGTGTTTCCTTTTGAGCCAAGAGGTCAGGTAGTTTTTCATAGAATCAAAGAATAGTTTGGGTTGGAAGAGACCTTAAAGATCATCAAGTTCCAACCCCCCTGCCATGGGCAGGGACACCTCCCACTAGGTCAGGCTGCTCAGTGTCTTGTCCAGCCTGGCCTTGAACACCTCCAGAGAAGGGGCATCCACAACCTCTCCAGGCAACCTGTTCCAGTGTTTCACTACCTTCACTGTAAAGAATTTCTGTTTTATGTTTAGCCTGAACCTTCCTTTTTCCAGTTTACATCCATTATTTCTAGCCTTTCCATCACATATCCTATTAAGAAGTCCTACCCCAGCCTTTCTGTTGGCCCCCTTCAGGTATTGAGAAGCTACTATGAGGTTCCCCTCTGAGCCTTCTCTTCATCTAGCTGAGCAACCCCAGCTCCTTCAGCCTGTCTTCATAAGGCAGTTGCTCCAGTCCTTTGATCATCTTCGCGGCCCTCCTCTAGACCTGCTCCAACCACTCTATGTCCTTCTTATGTTGTGGACTCCAGAACTGGACACAGCAACTCCAGGTGGGGTCTCACCAGAGCCAAGTAGAGGGGTAAAATGAGTTTAGGTGTCGCCTGTTTGAGCTGGCATCATTACCCTCCTCCAGAGCAGGTCCAGAAAATACATCTTTAAAAAAAACCAAAGCCAGACATGAGCCAGGGATGGGCTGGGAGCAGCTTGCCCTGTGATGAGTGCCCGGGTTGTTTGCTCAGCAGCACATGCACGGGTCAAAGGTCTTCAGGAAATTCATGTTTATCCTGGAAGTGCTCAAAAGTGGCAACCAGCTGCTGCTGATAGCAGGCACCTTATCATCCTCTGTATTTGAATTTTCTGTGGCCTTGTTTTCAAATAGCTTTTTTTTTCACATCACTCTTGTAATGGCAGAGATTGATTAGTACTTTTATTGCTGGTGCTGCAGAGGCTGGGTAGTGCTTCAATCTGATGTAATTATCCATAACTTTAAGTGAAAATTGCACTGTTTTCTCATCCAAAGATGCTAAAATAGATTTGCTATGCTTTTTTTTTTATTAAATAGCCCACCCTTGCAGCTGCTACCACACAGATGGCAGAAGTAAGTCCCTGTAAACTTTTCATTCAGTCAGCTCATTTTTCTGCTAGAGAAATGTTTGCTAATTCTGAAGTGTGGTCCCAGAATGTAGCTGAAGAGGTAGATTCCTCCTCTTGTGCTTTGATTGTTGTAAGGTCAGTTCCAGTCCTAGCACTGGCTACAGTGCCATTTGCACATCTTTCTGGGGGGTGTTAAAAAATACTTGGGGAAAAAAAAAAACAACCATTCCAGGTTCTGCTCAAGTGAGAACGTGGGGAGTGGTGGAAGATGGAAAATAATTATGTGTGAGGAGAGGCATGTGAAAATTAAGCTTGTGTATGCGTGTGGAAGAGAATGCAGTGGGTTTCTTGGCACAGTCTCAAATCCAAGTTATTTTGCAAACAGAAAGCTTGTTGAAATTCTCAGATTTTGTACATTCCTGCTTGTAGTAAAATACAATTGCTTCTTCTTCCCCAAATGTGTGTAATGAGAAGTTTCTTGGGAATACATGATTTACTTCTGTTAATCTCTCTGATCAGGGTTTGAGTATCTGTAGGGAACATTAAAAAAAGGCTCCTTAAGTGTCCCAACGATGTGACATTTGTATGACTTGGTTTGCTTTTGAGTCTCCTGCTTCTCTCTGTATTACTCCAATACAGAGTACTGAGGTTTGAATGCCTGTGTTTTGGGTTAATTTGAAGGAGTGGGAGGACTGTGTGTCAGAAGATGGACCCAGTGACACATCTGCTTTTGTGATTAAGTTCATGGCTTGAGGAAACACCTTCCTCAAACCGTGGATACTGCTACATGCATTTAACCAAGGACTAGGATGCTTTTTTGGACTGGAAGAACAATTTGAAATCAGTGCTTTGGCGTGTAAGTGATTTTGGGCTTTGGCTGGCTGTGTGCTCGCTCACACAAAATCACAGAATTGGAAGGGAGCTCAAGAGATCATCTAGTCAAACCTCCCTGCCAGAGCAGGAACACCTAAACTAGGTCACACAGGAATGCATCCAAATCTTTCCAAAGAAGGAGACTCTACAACCTCTCTGGGCAGCCCGTTCCAGTGTTCTGTCACCCTTACTGTGGAAAAAGTTCTTTCTCAGATTCTTGTGGAACATCCTGTGTTCCAGCTTGCACCCATTGCCCCAAGTCCTATCATTGAAGGTCACTTCTCTGGAACATTTATTAGGGCAAGCACATGCCCTTTGTGGACACATGGAGCTCTCTATCCCACTCCCACAGTGTATCTCTCAGTGGTGCCAGGGGCTGGGAGGGCAGAGTGTGTCAGTCTGGTGTGGGTGAGCTTCCCACAGGGGCTCTACTTGGGGTGCTTTAGCTGAATGGGATGAGCTTGTGTTCAGGTGGTGAATGTGCTACAGATGGATATTGCCTCTTCTTTGCCTGCTTATGT
Source organism: Turnix velox (assembly GCA_013400935.1). Lineage (NCBI taxonomy): Eukaryota > Metazoa > Chordata > Aves > Charadriiformes > Turnicidae > Turnix > Turnix velox. The sequence goes on from VZTY01020783.1 coordinate 89,316, forward strand.
AGTACAGGAGGTTTCTGCTTGCCTTGATTTCCTTCCCTTACAGTTCAGAGGTGCTAAGTGTGGAAAAAGGAGGAGCAGGAAGAGTCTCTTAAATAGGTTGCATGGATGAAGGAACCACAACTTCTCACTCTTCAAATCCCACAGGGCTGTGGGAGCAGTAGCTGTGGTGTGTCACACTGGCCATTGACTGTGTGGAATGTCTGTCCCTCTTACTGTACTTCTTTCATGCCTCTTAATGGTTTAATTACCGTCATAAATGAAACTGATGTGCTTCATTCAGTGGAGGAAATGGAGGAATGACATTTCAACCCAAATATTTGTTCTGCTCTGTATTAAAACTCCTGCAGTTTGGGCTTTTTTTTTTTTTTTAACTCCTTTAAACAGCTTTTGGCACGTTAATGAACAGTATGTGTCTGTTATGGCTGTTACCTCTCTAACAAGCACTGCCTTCAAATACTGACTGGGTGCACTGCGTTTCCAGATGGCTTTTTTTTAAATTCATTTTAAGGGTAAGAAAAGTCTGAACAAATGTTTCCACATTTTGATGACTTCCACGTTTGTTTTCTTAAACACGTACCTAATAGATGATGTGATTCTCCTTTCATTTCTCGTTATGTTCAAATGGAAGTGACATGTGTTGGGGGAATACAGAGAAAATACAAAGTTGAAATCTCAATTCAGAGGTTGTCTATGGCATGAATGGCCAACAGATGAGAGGCAGGAGACAGCAGTGCCTGTACAGTGAATGTGTCCATGAAACACTTAATCATAGAGTAGTTTGGGTTGGAAGGGACCTTAAAGATCACCTAGTTCCAATCCCCCTGCCATGGGCAGGGACACCTCCCACCAGACCAGTTTGTTCAATGCAGCCTGGCCTTGAATACCTCCTGGGAGGGGGCATCCACAACCTCTCTGGGCAACCCGTTCCAGTGTTTCGCCACCCTCACAGTACAGAACTTCTTATCTCCAGCCTAAATCTATGCTCTTCCAATCTGCATCCATTACTCCTAGTCCTGCCATCCTGAACCCTATTAAAAAGTTTCACTACACTCACAGTAAAGAATTTGCCTTTTAAATCTAGCCTGAATATCCCCTCTTCCAATTGACTCTTTCCAATTTTCACTGGCCACAGAAATAACTGTTGTGGAGGCTGCAAGAACCAATGAACTCACTCTTGCTGTCTCTGCAGGTAGTTGATTACTTGCAGGTTCACCCTGAATCTACTGCAGCCACCCTTACTCTGCCTGTCCTGCTGCCATTGGGAACAGAACATCAATCCATCATAGCTCTCCTTAGTGGAGAGTGCCCAGTCAGCTGTGGTGGGACTGGTTGGGAGGTTTCAGGGAGCCTAATCCTGCTGCTGGAAGTGTTTGGGCATCAGCTCCCTGGTTTGTTTCTTTATATGGCACACTTTTCACTTCTTGAGTTAAACCCTGTGTTGTTCTAAGAGGATTTCGTGCAGTAACAGGCATTGCTGTGTTGGAAAATCTGAGTGAAAAAATCCCTGTTATGTTATTTCTTCTGTAAGTTGGTCATAGATGAATTCTAAATCCCCCTAATGCATGCCTTGCAGTATTGTTTCATGCTCAGGTCTGGTCCTCCTAAATCTGAAGGAATCTCTGGCTTGTAAGGGAGACCTAAAAAGTCGTTAATTATTATACAGGATTCAGTTGCTGTTTGACAACAGAAAAACATGAGATACCTCCTGGTCAAAGCCAGAGAATGGTGTCTGAAACAGAAAACTTTATTTTGAAAGAGGGCTTAGCAGACTGGACTGTTTCTTCTAAGAAAAATGCTTTCTACCAGTGAAAATGAGATCGGCAAAAACTATTTCAAAGCCATTCAGGCTGAGCTTTGGACTGTGAGGGGAAAGGCTTTATTTTGCCATGTGACTTTTGGAAAGTCAATAATAAGTGGCCTTTCCAGAACAACAGGTATCTTTGTAGTCCAAGTTTTGCTTTGTAGTAGCTTGCCCAAGTCCTTGTGCTGCTTTTGGCTTCTTTTCCCAGCCTCTATGATAATCCTCTTCCTAAAAAAGACAGAATGAATAAAATGAAAATGGCAGCTCATTGAGTGCCAACAGAGATTAATGATCTACTTGGCCACGGCTTTGCATTGGTACTTGGAAAATATAACTCTGGAGTCAGAGATTAGGCGAATCATCTAATTAGTCTAATTAGTCTCTGATACTCCTGTCCTGTGACTTGTTTCTGTTGCTGGTAGCCAAACCCAGGGACCAAGCAGAGAAGGTGCCATCAGTATTCAGACATCTGTCCCACAGACTGATTTCAGTTATGTTGAAATATTGTGGGGGATTAAGCTGTTTCCATCCTTTTCTTTCATCATGTTTCAAAACTGCTGAGACCAGTCCAGTGCAGAGGACTGAAAATACACCTCTAATTGAGAGATCTAGGCTGATACCAGGGGTCTTTGCATGGAGGTTTTAAATATCTGATAAACCACTACTGACCATGAGTGAGGATTTGGTAGTAAAGTTCAATCTGTGTTCATAGAATCATAGAATAGTTTGGGTTGGAAGGGGCCTTAAAGATCATCGAGTTCCAACTCCCCTGCCATAGGCAGGGACACCTCCCACTAGATCAGGTTGCTCAATGCTTCATCCAACCTGGCCTTAAACACCCCCAGGGGAGGGGCCATCCACAACCTCTCGGGGCATCCTGTTCCAGTGTTTCACCACCCTCACAGGGAAGAATTTCTTTCTTATATCTAGCTTGAATCNTAGTTCTCTCATCATCTTTGTGGCCTCCTCTGGACGTGGTTCAACAGCTCAATGTCCTTATGTTGAGGCTACCGAACTGGACACAGTAACTCCATGTGGGGCCGCACCAGAGCTGAGCGGAGGGGCAAAATCGCCTTGATTGACCTGCTGGTCACACTTGATGCAGCCCAAGATTGGGTTGTTTTTCTGGGCTGCAAGTGCACACTGCCAGCTCATGTTGGGTTTGACATCCATGACACCCCTAAATCCTTCTCTTCAGGGCTGCACTCAAGCCACTCTCCACCCAGCCTGTATCTGTGCTTGGGATTGCCCCAACCCAGGTGCAGGACCCTGCATTTGGCCTTGTTGAATTTCCTGAGTTTGGCATGGGCCCACCTGTCAAGCCTGTCAAGGTCCCTTTGGATGGCGTCCCTTCTTTCTAGCGTATCAACTGTACCAGAGTTAGTGATACTTAACTCTGATTTCTTCATTTTGTTCAGTACTTGGCAAGCTAGTGTTAGGACTGGGAGAGGGAAGGCATGGAAGAAGTTTCTTTCGATTTAGCTTCTTAGTTTTTGTCTTTTGTCCCCCATGTGTCTTCCTGAAAACACTTCAGAGCAAAGTCTGCAGTAGCAGCATCATTATTCGAGAACAACAATCTTAAATTGGAAGTTTGTGCTCAATGAAACCTGCAAAATTGGAAATTACTTACACTACTGGCTATTTTATTCTGCATCTACATGGTAATGGCTAATGCTTTGTTACCCAGGAAACACCTCCAGCAATTTCTACTGGCACCTCTGGTGTGCTGCTGTTACTTTTAAAGAGAGAGTGGCAAACATGGGATGCTTTGTTTGGGGCAGAAGATGCCACCAAAAAGGAAAGAATTTAAGGAATGAAGAAAGCCTTGGAAGGTAGCAGAGTATCACAGCTTTGGCTGTGGTATTTCTTTTAGAATCATAAAATGGTTTGAGTTGGAAGGGACCTTAAAGATCATCTAGTTCCAACCCCTCTGCCATGGGCAGGGACAACTCCCACTAGACCAGGTTGTTCAGTGCTTCATCCTGCCTGGCCTTAAACACCTCCAAGGAGTGGATTATTTTATATATTTACTAAAATCAGAATGTAATTTACTCAATGGAAGCCACTTACTTTGATGAACAGGATTTGCTTTCAGACATCCTTGAAGGTCTTCTCTCTCCTTTGACTTGATTTCAGTAAGTATTTGTTCTAAAATAGAGCTATAATGAGTCACTGACAGTTTTTCTTCCCTGAAGCACGTTTTAAAAATCATGTGTTGTCCTTAGATAGTTCCAGGCTGTAAGCAAGGAAAAGAATTTCACTGTGGACTGAAGGAACACTTCCAGGAGCTCAGAGGTTTTTTTGGATTTCCTTTGATATGGTTTTCTCATCTTAACTTCAGCTTTTCTTTTGGAAGGGCCCAGTGTTCTTTCATCAGCACTATTGGAAAGAGTTCAGAGAGCCCTGAGCAGAAACTGCTCCCAGTTCATAGAATGATTTCAGATGGAAAGAACCACAAAGATCATCTGATTCCAACCTCCTGTCCTGGGCAGGGACACCTCCCACCAGTCCAGGTTGCTCCAAGCCCCCTCCATCCTGGTCTTGTACCCCTCCAGGGATGGGGCAACCACAGCTTCTCTGGGCAACCTGTTCCAATTCCCACTGTTGTTTCTGTGAGTTGAGAAGAAGCCACAGCCTCCTGCTAAACTTCTGAGTTTTAAAATCTTAGAGTAACACTGCTCAGCACTTTGTAATGTCCATTCAAGTGGAAAGTTACTTCTTGTGCATTTTACTTTTAATTTTTATAGCTCTGATGGCCTACTTCTGCATAAATGAAGTTAAAGCCTTTCTTCTTCATGTTCTCCCAGCCATTCTTGCTGGATGCTGGTCAACACTAGTTGACAAACTGAGGCTAGGTTCCTGCCTGCCTGGGACAGTGAGTTCCCACCTCCTTTCTCTCCTTTGAAATGTTTTGATATATGTAATATCTTTCCATCACACCATTATACAAAGATGTGGTTTGGCTCTAGATCAAGTCAGATGTCTTCATGCCTTTTCTGAGGCTTGCTAGTGTCCAACATACCTGTTGAAATGGAGTTTTTCTTGTCTTGCCTCTTCTGCTCAGGTGTGGTGGGTGCTGCTGTGTCCTGGGGTTGTTTGGAGGGTTGAGGTACTTTTCAGGTTCCTCTCTGGAGAAACTCTCATGCATGCAGGTACAGTTGGGGTCACCAGTGTCCCGAGGCACTGTCCACCTGAGTCAAAATTACATCCCTGTGAGGTCAGTTAGTTAAACTGGCACTACATGCTGACTTGGAAACTCTAATCCTGTAGGATTATCTCAAATTTGGCCATGAGTCCACAGTTGTAAGGAAGTAAATCTGTCCCTGGAAGCCAGCAGATGCTCATAATTGGCAGTGGGACTTCAGTCGTTATCACATGTCTCCAAGAAGTAATTAAGTGAGAGCAATAATTAATCTAATTCTGTCCAATAGAGTGACAGGTCTGATTTATTTGGCTTGAAATTTGAATTTTAGTTTGAAATTGGAAGGCACATATTTTAATTGAAGGATACAACTGGACCTGAAGAGCATCGTAGCTTCTTGCCCAGGGTATGAAAGAATTCTAATTTGTTTTTTTCTCACCATTTTCACTTGGCAGATACTTCTTTTAATCACCAGAAATGTCACATAATGAACTATTGATAAAAATTCATTTAACACCAGTGGAGTCTGATTCTCTCAGGGGAAACCCAATCAGTTTATAGTATATGTCTGAGTAAGATGAATGGGGAAAAGTGGGGATTCAAGTAGTATGAAGCACCTTGTAATTTCTATGAGTAGTAATTTTTATTGTCTGAATTTTAGCTCATTGGAGTACTGTGTGATCTTATCTCAAGTCATGAAGAACTAAGGCAGCAACAGGAAATGGTGCTGAGACATATTTCTGTTCCCTGTACTGTATGGTTTAGTGTCTGGTCTCGGCATGAAACTTGCCACAGGATAAAAAAAATCAGTAAAATGTCCTGATCTTGGGGCTTTGGGATTTCATTTTTGACTCTGCAAACTCAACAGCTGGGGCATTATTTTGATATCTGAATGCTGGAGCCTGAGGTTGGACATTAAGACCTGAAATGCGAGTAGTGGTTGAGGTCGAAGTCTCAGTGAAAAAAAAATGAATCATAATGTGATCATGGGTGGAGAGAAATGAAGAACTCACTTTGCAGAGGAAGTGTTTTGTTTTTAATCTCAGTGTTTCATCTGGCAATATAAGGAGATGGTGTGAAGAGAGCACCTCATTTTACCTCTTCCCTTCCACAGATAGAAGGGTTTGTGAAAATGAAACCAGCAGAGGATCCTAACCCATTTTTGGCCTAATGAGCTCAAACTTGATTAAAATTCTTTTAATAAAAGCACAGTCAAGTAAGTAGCTGTACAGTAATGACTGGAATGTGTGCTCAGCCTGGACAGACTCTGCTGGGCACGTAGCAGGGCTCAGTGTGCCACTGATTCATTTGGACCTCTCTAATCATGCTGAAGTTCACATCAGTGCATGCTCCAAGTCACAGTTCTGTGCACACTTTTATTCTTAAGTTAACTAATTTGGCTCCTATAAGAGAATTCTTGTTTGTTTTGTTATTTTTTTCAAACCTACCTCTCGACCAGCTGAAGAGCAGCTTTGTTAATCTCAAGTTTCAGTGAGATTAACAGAAGATTTTTATTTTTCTCTTGATTTATTCAGCTAAAGATTTAATGACCGAGACTTGCTTTCATTCCTAATCATGTTGATAATCCTCACTGTCTTGCAGAGACTGGAAGTGTGGATTTAGTCTTCTCTGCTGTCATCTTTGGGTCGGATGAGTAGTAAAGAAGCTCAAAGTAATTATACTATTTTTTTTAAACATCTTTGGTTACTACTTGAAAATATGTTTCAGTGTTTACTGTGATATCTGCATGAACCGAGGAGATTCTTTGCAAGTATCTGTGGTTTGCTGTGGGTAAGGACTTGTGGTGATGTGCCTTATGGAAGTCAAGATTTTAGTATTGTTAAAGACTAGTGACCATGCCTCAGTAGTTCCTCTCCATCAGGGTTATGGTCCCATCCTGGTATGTTGTTAAAGGTATCATTTAGCTCAGGTGAGGGCATCCTATAGAAAAGGAACAGGGTCATAATTGTCTTCATCTAGCATTCCTCCTATCAGTCTGCAGATGGGTTAAGTAAAAAAGTGATATATTTCAATTCCAGATGCTTTCAGTTTTGTTCTCTATTGAAACAAAGGATTTCTGATTGAATTTCTCTTAAGAGAAATTCAGTACTTTTGTTTTCACCTGCCAAGCTTTGAATGAAAAAGTAAGAATAATAAAAGTTTCTATTTCTTAGGAAATCAGTGCCTCTGCTTCCTTAAATTTGTGGTTCTTAATGTTAAAAAAAAGAAATAAAATTCTCGTCTGTCTTTCCCTGGGGATAACAGAACTGAGGAGAAAATGCATCTATTCCCACGTTAGGAGTTACTCAAAAACAGATGCTTTGCAGAAGAATTAATCTAGGAGATTAGAGTTAAATGCACTGTTGCCAAAATTAGAAAATGAAGTTATTAATGGCCTTTCTAAAAGCGTGGTTGTTTAGGTTACACTCTTGTGATATGACTGCTGTGTTTCTGAAGAAATCTTTGGAAAAGATGCCAGACATATGTAGGGTGGAAAAGAAGGAAACTCTTTAAATCAAAACCCACCCACCCCGTGGATGCTGACTTTATATTTGTGTCTATCAAAGGCAAATGTTTTCCCTGAAGGTTTTACCCTTCAGGGCAAATTTTGTGAGAATTTATTTCTATAAATGGGGTGAAAACTCGGCCACTTCACATCACAGATGTAGCTTTCTCTTTTTAAATTAGTGTGTTTTCTCATAATTCATCAGTTTCAAGTCTTTTATCCATTGGCCCTAAAAAAAAAAAAAAAAATGTTTACTTCATAATAAAATTT
>VZTY01020783.1:97041-126805 GCA_013400935.1 Turnix velox
CCATTGGCACTAAAAAAAAAAAAAAAAAATGTTTACTTCATAATAAAATTTCTGTCATGATCCTAATGGTCTTAGTTGTTAGATATGAATAAATATGAGTGTTTTTGGGGGATGGCAGTTTGATTTGTCCCACTCAGAAAAGCTTTTCTCTCCAGAGCAAAACTCAACATAAAGCCTTTGAAGAGGGTCTGAGCCCCTGTGTGAACCTTGTGGAGCCAGTTGTAGTCCCAGCTTTGCCCTCCTTGGCAGTGGAGTGTCTGGGATCTCTCTCATACCAGGATCAGGAGACACATGAGTCTGGTTCTCCATTCATCCATCCATCCATCTGACTTGCACCTACCCACTTGCTGTTCTCTCATCCTCAGTTTTTCTTCAACAAAGTTTCCCATCCCAGTTGTTTCCAGTTTCACTTGGCAGCTGGAGAGGCAGCTGTGCTTTGACACTTCAAAGAAAAATAGTCAATATAAGGTTTTTTGGCTGCAAACCCTTATTTTGCAAGTAAATGCATCTACTGGTTATGCTGTGATAATAATACTTGTGTGGGGCAGTTGATCAAGAAAAGAAAACTGCTTTATTCACTTATTAAAACGAGAACCTTCACTTTTGGTTACTGGAATGGTGCCATAAATTCAGTCAAACAGCAGCACAGGACTGACATAAAAGTAGAAGAAAGCCTGAAAGCTCTTGTATTCACTCATTTGGGGGTTTGTGGTCATTTCAGTAGCAATGCTTTTCCCACCCTTCCCACCAATTTCTTGTAAGACAAAAAACACTCCTTGATAGAAGGATGTTTTTTTCTAAAAATGCCAGATACCAACATCTAAAATTGTTTTCCCCAGCTTTCCTCAGTGAACACTGCAATAATAACAGCAATAAAAGTACATTTGCTGGTCAGTGGGCCTAATAATTGCAGAATTATTGCTGGTTTACAATCCTTTCTTCCCCTTTTTTTAAGAAGCAGGGTTGTGGTGCCTTCAAATGTTTGCACCTCAAACCTCCAGCGGTCTGGTGTGTGGTTGTGCTGCCTTCCTCTTCCCTACTATTGCTTCTGCAGATCCTTTTGAAATTGTTTTTCCTTCTCTGCAGGTTGCTGGTTGGAGCTCCTCGGGAAAAGGCCTTTCCTTCCCAACAAGCCAACAGGACAGGAGGGCTGTTCAGCTGTGACATCACCTCTCCCAGCTCGCGCTGCACACGGGTTGTGTTTGATGAGGAGAGTGAGTTCTTCAGTGTTTTCATTTTGGCTCAAAACTCTTTATTTTTTTTCTTACTTGATGTGGTCCTCTCTTCAGGCAGTGCATCAGGCCATTGGCATCAGAACAAATCGTAGCTTAATTGTTGAAGTAGCCTGAGATGCTTAAATCTTGGTAGATCTGGATGTTCTTATCATCTCATAAAATTGATGTGATGTGAAGCAATCAGAGAGTTATAAAATGGTTTGGGTTGGAAAGGATCCTAAAGATCATCTAGTTCCAAACCCCCTACTATGGTTCCACCTCCCACCAGACCATGTTGATGTGGATGTTATCGTGATAAAATGTACAGACACTGCCACCTGCAGACTGTTTCATGCACTGTATGAAGTGTCTGCCCTTTCAGAAACTTAAAAAAAAAGGCAATTAAAAAAAGGAAAAGTAGTTAACTGTTAATATTTGAAGCTATTTTATGATTCTCTGCAGCTGACCCCAAGATGGAGAGTAAAGAAGACCAATGGATGGGTGTGACTGTCCAAAGCCAGGGGCCAGGAGGAAACGTGGTGGTGAGTCTAAAGGACTGACTTAAAAAAGCATTTTGGGATTCTACAGTAAATGCTCTCAATGGAATGTGTTTCTGTGTGGCTTTCTGAAAGGTAACTTTGCAGTTTGCCCCTGTGAGGATCCTTCTTGCAAGGAAGGATCTAAATGTCTCCCTAGCAAATAAGGAGGCTTGGAGAATGTAAAACCTTTGAATTTTTCTGACTGTGAGTTGGCCTTTCTTTATAATCTTCATAGCAATCTGGGATGGACAGTTAATATTCAGGATGCCCATGTGTTTTTTGGGACTTTATTTTGGTTTATTTTAAATACTACTCGCTACAGAAATGGGGGGAAAACAGCGTAATAAAGTCCTAAAAATCATTAGCCTGTTTCCAGGCTGACCAGGCTCACTTTAACCTCCATCTGTGTCTCTCAGCTGCTTCCGTAGGTGAGTCTCTGCCATAAGGTTTATCAAAACTACTGCTTGGTCTTAATTTTACATAATTCAGAGCGAAAAAGCTTTCAGGAGTTACCAGAGAGCATTGAATGTGTTAGCAGGACAAGTGTGAAGTAATGCTTAAGAAGACCAGCCAGCTGTGATGGCTTCAGAAAGCATCTCTTGCTCTTTCTTCTCCCTTCCAGACGTGTGCACATCGCTATGAGAAGAGGCAGTATGTCAACACGGTGCAGGAAACCAGGGACATCATTGGAAGGTGCTATGTGCTGAGCCAGGACCTCACCATTAAGGATGACATGGATAATGGGGTCTGGAGTTTCTGTGATGGCCGTTTGAGAGGCCACGAGAAGTTTGGTTCCTGCCAGCAAGGTGTTGCTGCAACTTTCACTAGAGACTATCACTACATTGTGTTTGGTGCCCCTGGCACTTACAATTGGAAAGGTAGGACCTGGCTTCCTTCCTGCTTGCATCCTAAGGTGGCTTTTTTTTTAGGTTGTTGTGTTGTTTGTTTATTTTTTTTAAGGGGGAGGATGTAGTAGGTATCTAAATTTTTGCCTTTCTTTCACAAAATGCCGTTCTTCTGTATTGAAAGTATTTGCTGAAGGTTCTTTTAATATCTTTGAGGGATTACTTATGAAGGGATAATGGAACTTTGTACATAAAATTTTTATTTAATTTTTTCTCTTATTAGCCTTAATCTCCAGGTGGGATTGAGTGCTTTGAGATGTCCACATTGGAACAAATTGCTGAATTATTTTAAGGTTTTTTTCTGCATTTGAGCAAATGTTAAGATAGCTGCACTGAGATCCTTGATTTATCCTGCACTATTGTTCCTTATTCTTTGAGACGCTGGTGGGAAGAAGGACTTCCCAAATTTAAATACTGCAGGATTGCAGGAAGACAACTGAATGGAGCAACACTACATGTGTTCATATCTAATGCCATTGATATTCTCCTAAAATTAACCCAAATATTCACCTAAAATTCCATGGATAATCTGTCTGACAAGAAGCCAAGTACTCTGTTATCTAGGAGATAAAAAAAGAGCACAGATTTTGTTTGTTATTAGTTGACATTAAGAAGGGACTAAATATGGCCTCTGTCTCTTTCTTGATTTTCCTTGTTACACCAACAGCTGTAAATACCTCCCTCTTTAGAACATCTGGCTCTCCAGCCAGGACATCTCCATCATACTCCTGTGCCTGCCATATGAAGTGTGCAGAGTCTTTAAGCTCTGGCACAAGGTGTATTTCCCTAAAAACTTGACCTTCCACCTTTCCCTCAGCAAAATATGAGTGAGCTGGAACAGCAGCTTGAGTTCAGAGAAATGCTGGGACGGTGAATCAGTTGTAAGACTGTTTATAGAAGATCCTGTTTGTGCTTACCAAGATGTTAAAATGCCTGTTAATAAAAGTAAAGCACACATTTTGTCTAATAACAGCTCTTTTCTCCTTAAATAATGTTTTCTAAATACATCACAGCTGTTTGTTGTAGCTGAATGCTTTTTTTTGGTGTATTCCTGTGTAGTTACCTCTCTTTTTAAGAGACCTTTTATAAAGTGAAGGATTGTAGGATGTGAGGGTGTTTCCTGACCTCGTTGGTTCCATGTTTTTGTTGAGAATTTTGTTAGTATCCCATGTTTTCAAGATCATTGCCCAGCCTCTGTGTAGAGCAGCTTGAGATTCCAACACACAGGTAGAACTTAGGGAATCACTGCTTTTTGGAAACACCACCACCATGTGCATTATTCAGTGTGTCCCCCCATTTAAACAGCTGCGTCACCCTCTCACCCATCCTAATTAATGTTAAGTAGGAACCATTTATCTGTTGTTTCTCCTCCCTTGCCATTCATTTGCTTTTTATTTTATCATTTCATTCCTTCAGGGGTGGTTCGTGCAGAGCAAAAGAATCAGACATTTTATGATCTGGGTATCTTTGATGATGGGCCTTATGAAGTTGGTGACGAGAGCCGCCAAGATAAGAACCTAGTTCCTGTTCCAGCTAACAGTTACTTAGGTAGGATCCAGTCTCTGTGGTAAACCAACCTTTGTGGGTTTCTTCAATGTTTGTGGTCACAGCCTGGCGTGATGGTATGAAATGGGAGCAGAAGGACCTTCACTGTGGCCCCTGGAACATGTTTTAACATGGTTAAATAGAACCAATGTATCTGTAGTCCCTAGTCACCAGGTCTCTGCCATAAGGTTTATCAAAATCTCGAGTTTCTGGATATAACTGTTAAATGTGCAATTTTCTCTCTCCCCAGTAGGTGTGTCCAATTTCTTTTTTTATTCTTCAAGTTTTTACAGACCTTTCAAATGCCAAAACATGAATAGTGTTTATATTTTAGGTGTGTGCGTGTATTGCTGCAGGTGAGTCTCTTGCATTTTGTCCTTAGGATGTCAGAATTATAGAATCATAGGGTTGGAAGGGACCTTAAAGGCCATCTGGGGCCACCCTCTGCAGTGAGCAGGGACATCCTGCACTAGATCAGGTTGCTCAGAGCCTCAGCAAGCCAGTGTCTCCAGGGATGTCACCTTCACCACTTCTCTGGGCAACCTGTTCCAGTGTCTCACCACACTCATGGGGAAGAACTTCTGAAGATACTGTGCACCAGTTAGAGATGCTGGTGCAGAGAAACAGCCACTCTGTGAATAATCTCCAGGGGACAGAACCTCTGTGTTCCAGCAGAAACTTAAGGGGTGCATTGATCTGCTGCCTTCTGCTAATTGAAGTTTTGGTAATCTGAAGCTGGAATTTCAGCATGCGCTGAACAGAGGGGAAGGACATTGGCAATTTAAAAAGCAAAAGAAAGTCAAGAAAAGAGCCAACTTAGAACTACATGCATGTTAAAGGAAATAGAAAAGGAAATATTGCTTCTGTAACACAGCAGCAATAATTACTGGGTATTGAATAAATGGAAAAAAAAATTATAAAAGCTTATGCTACAAGAACAAGCTGCCAGCATCTGCTGGAGGGGACTCTTCTGCTGTGAGCAGGTGTCCCTGCCTATGGGAAGGGGGTTGGAACTAGATGATCTTTAAGGTTCCTTCCAATCCAAACCATTCTAGGATTCCATGGTGTAGGTGATGCCTTGGGTTTGTCACAAGCAAGGCCTTTTCCTGGCTTGGCTGCTGTCCCTGCATCCCCGCAGTTACAGCTGCTCTGTTAACTGCTGTGTTTTTTCTCTCCAACTTTGTGCTGGTGTTGCCAGGCCTGCTGTTTCTGACAGCTGTGGCTGATACCCACCCAGACCACTTTGTGTACAAAACATTACCCCCCGGGGCACAGCTGGACAAGCCTGTGGATGTCACCATGAATAGCTACTTAGGTTTGTGACCACCAGGGGTGGCAGCATCTGGCCAGACACAGCCTCCAGACCTTTGACATCTTTTCCATCCCCTCATCTCAAACGTGTTGCAAGTAGAAGCATGTCAAGAGAGGGGGAATCGGGTGAAGGGGAGTTTGGCAAATAACATGGACTCAGAGAAACACAGATTTGTTGTGCATTTACCTGAACCCTCTTATCCCTAACCCCAGATGGGGCTCATGGAATTTGTTTTTCTGCTCTCTCATTGTGAACTGAGAATTTTCATGGTAGTGGTGAAGTGTCGGAGAAGGGAGATTTCTATCTGCTGCCTCCTGTCTCTCTTCCATGCAGTGTCTGTAGTTTTCTACATTGGCCTTTATTGAGACAGTGCATTCTTTTAACTCAGTTTTTCTTATTTTTTTTAATGTATTGACTTATATAAAAAAATACATGAGACCAAATTAATTTGAACGTGTCCCTTAGGGCTGCATTAAATCCAAATTGCCAGTTTCACCATTACTGTATGAGGTCATTCTCAAATACTGTTTACATCATTCATGTAAAACACTCTGCTCCTGGGCTACATTTTGCATGTTTGCAATAGAACCATATTTACTTCAGAAATTTAAGAATTATTTTCCTAAGGTGAAATGCTGGAGCTATATTCAAGTGGTAAAGTGTAGTCATTTCTAAGCTGGTGCAATATAAGCAATCTTATATTTGGTGTCTGTGGAACATAGATGTGAAAGAGCAATGAAATAATATGTTTTGGGGGAGCAATACTTAAATGTTACATATGGAGGGTGTAATCTTGTGAACATGCATCCACCAGTCTAAACAGAAATGGAGAATTCCCAGTATATCATAGTGGGATTGATTAAAAATTGTCTAGCTATGCCACTTTAATATAGTAGGGGGATTTATTTGTGCTATTAACAATACAAGCCATTAGTTTGTTTATTGATATTTTATCCCTTTCTCCTTGAAAGGTTTCTCTCTCGACTCTGGCAAGGGGATTGTCTCCCAGGATGAGATGACTTTTGTGTCTGGTGCCCCTCGAGCCAACCACAGTGGGGCAGTTGTTCTGCTGAAAAAGGAGAAGAATCAGCGAGCACTTTCTCTGGAGCACATGTTTGAAGGAGAAGGACTGGCCTCTTCCTTTGGCTATGATGTGGCTGTTGTGGATCTCAACAGTGATGGGTACGGCCTTGGCTCACTCCTGCTGCTCTTTTCACATTACAAATAAGAATTTATTTAAATTTTATAGAATCATAGAATGGTCTGGGTTGGAAGGGACCTTCAAGATCATCTAGTTTCAACCTCCTTGCCATGGGCAGGGACACCTCTCTGGGCAACCTGTTCCAGTGTCTCAGCACACTCCCAGAGGAGAACTTCTTTCTTCTCTCCAGCCTAAATCTCCCCACTTTCAATTTGCATTCATTACTCCGAGTCCTGCCACAAATTAAATCTCATCAGACAAACCAAATACCAAACAAATCTCACACCCTGAGAAGACCCTAGAGGATCACCCTAGAGGATGGTTTGGGCTGGAAGGCACCTCAAAGCCCACCCAGTTCTAAGTCCCTGCTATGTTCAGGGACATCTTTTTCTAAGAAAGAAGCTCTTTACTGTGAGGGTGGTGAGACACTGCAACAGGTTGCCCTGAGAGGTTGTGTATGCCTCATCCCTGGAAGTGTGAAGGCCACTTGGATAAGGCATTGAGCAACCTGGTCTGGTGGGAGGTGTCCCTGTCTATGGCAAGGGGGGTTGGAACTAAATGATATTTAAGGTCCCTTCCAACCCAAACCATTCTATGATTCTATCTCCCACCAGCCCAGGTTGCTCAAAGTCCCAACCAGCCTGATCCTGGTATGTGACAAAGGGACTATCATCAATACTGTCAGCTGAGCTATTGTTTCTCAACCAATTTAACTTACTATTTACTCTTTGTTTAGCAGCTCTTTGCAGCTGACTGAAACTATTCTGCTCATTTTTCACAGTTCTTCTCTAAAAGTACTATTTTTCCCCCCTCCCCAGCTGGCAGGACATTGTTGTTGGAGCCCCCCAGTACTTTGACCGAAGTGGAGACATTGGGGGTGCTGTGTACATCTACATGAACCAGCGGGGCCGGTGGGAAGGGGTCAAACCCATCCGCTTAAATGGGACCACAGACTCCATGTTTGGCCTCACGGTTGAAAACATTGGTGACATCAATCAGGATGGATACCCAGGTCAGTCAGAAAAGATCACACTACAAATACAGGCCACTTTTTTGCTAATGTCAGACTTTGAACAGCTGACCTTGATCACAACTGCAAGATGCAGGAGGAGTAAGAATGGTTTTTTGATGGTGGAACTTCTTTTCAACAGATGTTGCAGTGGGGGCTCCATATGATGGCTTTGGCAAAGTCTACATTTATCATGGTTCCAAGAATGGAATAAATACAAAACCAGCACAGGTAAAGAACCAACCTCTTAATATTTAAGTATCCTTCACCAAATAAAAGGGCTATCCATCTCTCTTTCCATTACCATTAGAAGCATAGAATGGTTTGGGTTGGATGGGACTTTAAGGATCATCTAGTTCCAGCCTCCCTGCCATGGACAGGGACACCTCCAACTGGACCAGGTTGCTCAGTGCCTCATCCAGCCTGGCTTTAAACACCTGGGAGGGGGCATCCATAACCTCTCAGAGCAACCTGCTTGGTGGTGTCACTTACCAAACACATAGGTCCTATTTCCTATCTCTTCTCTTAGTTTTTCTCCTGCCATAAAACAAGGTTCACTTGTTCCTTATTTAAATTCTGTAGTTTTTTCCATGTCTGAATTCCTTCAATGTGTTTGCTCTTTAGATTCTGGATGGTGAAGAAACAGGCACCAGTTTCTTTGGTTACTCCATTGCTGGAAACATGGACCTGGATAAAAATTCCTACCCTGATATTGCTGTGGGTTCCCTCTCAGATTCTGTCTCCGTGTTCAGGTGTGAACCAAAAATGACACCAAAAGGGATAAGTCACCCCTGGGGTGGGAACCTTCATTATGAATTTTCTCCTTGTTTTATATGTGTACAAAATGACAATCATGACGTGACATTATTGTACTCTAATGCCCTGGCAACATTTAATACAACTGTAGTTGTTTTTGTCATTTGCTTTCCTTAACTTCAAGTAGTTTTCTTTTGTTTTTAACCATCATCAACTCTGCTGTTTTTTGGAGTGTCTTTGTTGTCAATCAGTGCAGGCATGGAGGGCATCTGGAATTCATAGGGAATACTAATCTTAATAAGAACTTTTCCTTCTTTTTTTCCTATTTTTTTTTATTCCCCTTTTTGCCCCCTTTTTTCCATTTCCCTTCACCCCCCATTTTTTGATTCCCTACTATTCTCCCCCTCCATTTTTTGATTCCCTACTATTCCTCCCCGCCATTTTCCCCATTCCTCATTTTTTGCCCATTGCCCTCTTTTCCCAAATGAAGGTCTCGGCCTGTGATCAGCATTAGAAGAAGCATTACAGTGCAGCCCGACAAGATTGATCTGAAGAAGAGGAGCCCCGAGGACCCCAGTGAAATCTGGTAAATTTAAAAAATCCATTCTGTCAGAGCTGTGGTGTGTTTTCTGTGGGCAATGGGATGTGATGCTGGTGCAGGTTAAGCAGCTGCACCTACATCTGATCATCTTGCCTTCCTGGGTAAGCTGTGACTTCTGTGGAAGGAGTGGAACATGTTCTGTTCACATGTCCCTTTTTGGGAACAAATATCACTTTGCCCCTTATGTGCAGAGATACAAGAGTAAATAAGTGAAATTATTTTTGCAAATACCTTATTAAGCATTTTTTTCCTTCCTCACTCTAATTCAGTTTAGTAAGTGCCAAATGACTGTTCTAGCCTGAAAAACCACAGCAATAAGACTAAAAATCAACTGACTGGTGACACTTTTCACTCTGTTGAGCTGTGCCTTTAGTGAAGTTAATATTAATTTCTTGTCCCTTTTTACAGGATGGATGTGAAAGCGTGTTTTCAGTACACAGCAAACCCCAAAGATTTAAATCCAAGAATAAGTAAGTTTTGAAAACAACATCTTTTTCACCTGTTTTTTGTTCTAGTGACTCACTTTCAGATTTAAAGTGTGACTCAGCTGCTGTCACACTCTCTGTATTGAGTCACACCTATCTAGAGTCACGCTGGTGGGTGAGGAGGTTGTGGGGATGACAGCGTGAACTGAAGCTTTCTAGGTAATAAAATAAATGGATACAAAATAAATTTATCAGGGGGCAAATGGCTGCCCCAGAGAACAAACCATTTTGTCTCTTCAGGCTGCTTTAGAAAACAGTTTGAAAAGCATGTTGTATGGTTGTTTCTTTTGTAGAGTTGCCCTGTATAGCAGTGTCCTGAGTTCATTAATGAAAGTGGTTTAGTGGCAATCAGGAACTGAAATAATAACTGGAAAAAAATAACTGAAATCTTTGTATAATGAGAGCCTGTAAAACTGCCATGAATGCAGTTAAAAATGTGAGGGCTGGTTTCTCACATCTCACTACAAGGCTGGTGTTACTGCAACTTATAAAACTGCAGGATTCTGAGAATTTTAAGCCCAAACCTCCTTCTCTTCCTACATTGTCTTGAATTTCCGCTGTTGTTAAAACCCACTTTTTGCCGCAGTGGGTGTTGTTCCCATCCCATCGAGTGAGCTCAGTGAAGATGGAGGTGATGAGAAGGTGCAAAGAGTTCAGATCTATCAAAATACACCTTGGAATCAACTGGAAAACTCAATCATGCTTCTGTTTTCACTGTTTAAAATGAGCTCAGAGTCCTGCTGGTTGTATGGGACAAAACAGCGAGTGCTTCCAGAGTTTTGTGTCTTAGCCCTCTGCTGGCTCCACCGCAGCTACTGCAGCTCCTCCGGCTCACTCTGAGCTGCTGAAGGAACAGAGTACTGCTGGAATGGAAAGGATTTGGCTTAGAAGTTTCCTTTAAATCCATGTCCAGGGATAGAGAGAGAGGGACAGAAATGACAGAGGGGACATGTGCTGTAAATAACAACAGTCTGTGAAGCCCAGCCGAGTCCTCTAGAATAACTTGGTAAGGTCATACCTGGAGAAATTAATTACAGAATCCCAGAATATCAGGGGTTGAAAGTGACTTCAAGGGATCACCTAGTCCCATCCCACTGCCAGAGCAGGAGCATTCAGATCAGGTCACACAGGAAGGCATCCAGGTAGGGTTTGAATGTCTCCAGAGAAGGAGACCCCACGCCTTCTCTGGGCAGCCTGTCCCACTCTTCTCTCACCCTGACAGTTTTTTCTCATGTCTCTGTGGAACCTCCTGTGTTCCAGCTTGCACCCATTGCCCCTCGTCCTATCATTGGAGGTCACTGAGAAGAGCCTGGCTCCATCCTCCTGACACTCACCCTTTCCATATTTATAGACATGGATGAGGTCACCCCTCAGTGTCCTCCAAGTTAGAGGCCCAGCTCCCTCAGCCTCAGAAAGAAGATGCTCCAATCCCTTCATCGTATCTGTGGCTCTGTGGTGGGCTCTCTTCAGCAGTTCCCTGTCCTTCTTCGACTGAGAATTGAAAGTTCTTTTCAATTAAAGAAAAAGTTATTTTTTGTTATGCTGACCTATTTTATTTCTTCCTAGAGATCAACTATACATTTGAGGCAGAGAACGAGAGGAGGCAGCTGGGCCTCCCCTCCCGGGTACGCTTCAGAGACCACCTCTCTGACCAGTTCACAGCCAGTACAACCCTGAGGGGGCAGAACTCTAGAGAGTGTGTGACAACCAAGCTCGTCCTGCAGGTAAGGCAGAGGATTTTATTAATATTTATGTCCCTTAAAAAACAATAGCATGTTCTTTCCTGTTTAGTCCCACAGTACCTCTGTATAGAACTGAAGTAACCTGTAATGAAAAGCTTCAAAAGGAAAAAATAACTATATTTAAGCAGGTCCTTGCTATTCCCTGCACACACCTGCTTCCTCTTCACAGACTAGCCTAGAACCAAATCCTGGGCTGCATCAAGAGAAGTGTGACCAGCAGGTCAAGGGAGGTGATTTTTCCCCTCTACTCAGCTCTGGTGAGGCCCCACCTGGAGTTACTGTGTCCAGTTCTGGAGCCCTCAACATAAGAAGGACATTGAGATGTTGGATTGGGTCCAGAGGAGGGCCGTGAAGACAATCAGAAGGGAGCACCTCGTTTCTGAGGACAGGCTGAAGGAGTTGGGGTTGTTCAGCCTGGAGAAGAGAAGGCTCAGGGGGGACCTCGGAGTAGCTTCTCAATACCTGAAGGGTGCCTACAGAAAGATTTGGGTAGGACTTTATGATAGGGTCCAGGATGGCAAGACTAGGAGTAATGGATGCAAATGGGAAGAGGGGAAATTCAGGCTGGAGATAAGAAAGAAGCTCTTTACTGTGAGGGTGGTGAGACACTGGAACAGGTTTCCCAGAGAAGTTGTGGATGCCCCCTCACATTGAGCAACTGTTTAAGGCCCTTAAGGCCAGGCTGGATAAGGCATTGAGCAACCTGGTCTAGTGGGAGGTGTCCTGCCCATGGCAGGGAGGTTGGAACTAGATGATCTTTCAGATCCCTTCCAACCCAAATTATTGTGTGATTCTCTGGGTTTGAATAAAACCTGTAGCTGCTAGGGCATACTCTGGGTCAGTAGAGCCCAATTGATTTAGAAAAGAGGAGAAACATGCCAAAAATGGAGACCAGCTTCTGGTGGAAGTAATTGTTACAGAATTTAATAGTAGATAGTTGGAGAGGAAAAGGAACCCTGGAATTTCGGATTGAGGTGAACAAACAGGAGGGAAAATGTTGCTCTCTGACGTGGCATCACTCCAGAAGCTCAGCAGCTTCTCAGCCACAGCTCAAAGGTGCTTTTGTCCACAGCAAAGGTTGAGCTTATGCTATAGGGAGAAAGTGTGTTATTTTACTGTTGTAGTGTGAATTTCACTTTTCTGAGTGTTATTCCAGGGAGTTCTTAGTGGTGAGAGAAATCATTGGATGAGGAAGCCAGAAAAAAAAGCCAAGAGCAGGGCTGGGCTCTTTAGGTTCTTGCACATTTTGGAGAAATACTGGGTTTCTACATGGTGGATGGTTTTAAACTGCAAAACATAGCAGAAAATACTTACTGCTTATTCTAGAACGTAAAGCAAAATTTAGCCTTTGTGTTTCCTTGCCTGCTCTGTGCACTAAATACACTGTGTGAAATATTTTTATAGGAAAAAATCAAAGATAAGCTGCGTCCTATTCCCATCTCAGTCAGTGTTAAAATTGCTGGCCTGGAGTCGAGTTCACCATTGCCAAGGAAGGAGAGAGCTCTCCCAGATCTTATCCCCATCCTCAACTCAAATGAACCTGAGACAAAGACCACAAAAGTAAGCTTTCAAGATCACATCTTCCCATAAATCTGCACTTTTGTTAAATGACTGAATTTTAAAGAATATAGAAACATAGATTTTGATGAGAGGAAATTACCGGGGTGGTACTGGGCTTGTATTTTGTACTGGCTTATATTTTCGATTTTAATTATGAACTAGATCCTGTGTTTCTTTTGTAACAAAACTGAAGATGTTATATCTGTTACCTATTGCTCTTTCTTCTTCTCAATAAGTTCAGGATGAAATGTACTTTCAGGCTAGATACAGAAAAAAATTCTTTATGGTGAGGGTGGTAAGACACTGGAACAGGTTGCCCAAAGAGGCTGTGGATGCCCCTTCATTCCCTGGAGGTGTTTAAAGCCAGACTGGACAAGGCACTGAGCAACCTGTTCTAAGTGGGAGGTGTCCCTCCCTGCCTATGGCAGGGGGGTTGAACTAGATGATTTTTTTTAAGGTCTCTTCCAATCCAAACTATTCTATGATTCTACTTCTGATTAAAAATTCAAATCGCAGGATGTTGGATGTTGGAAGGAACTTGTCGTCCCAACCTCCTGCCAAAGCAGGGTCACCCACAGCAGGCTGAACAGGAAAAGATCTCATTTCCTCAGTGCTTGCTGAAGAATTAGACTTAAGGATGTTTTTCCTCATTAGAAGCAGAACTCTCATGTAAAATTATCTGCCCTTTGGTCACATTTAAAGTTCTTAATTATGAGCATTAAGACCTGCATCTCACAGAGCAAAACTGATGACAGGGAAAAAAAAAGGATGAGTTGGGTAAAAAAAATCTTAATTCAGGCAGGGAAGTGTCTCTGAGTTTCCTGGAGTTGCAGTGTACATCAGGAATCTTACTTGAAGCCAATGCCATGTGGCAGGCAGTAAAAGTGTTTTGGTTTTCTTTAGGTGGAGTTCTTAAAAGAAGGATGTGGAGAAGACAATGAGTGTCACAGCAATCTGAAGCTCCAGTACCGGTTTTGTACAAGAGAAGGAAATGAAGACAGGTTTTCTTACTTACCCATGTAAGCATTGCTAAAAATCGAATTATTGAAATGCTTAAAGTAACTTCTAGGAGAGGGCTTTGGTAGGTAGAGTAGCTACTGGCAAATGGAACCCTGGGTGGTGGCACCGATCTGTCAGGATGGGGAGCAGAAATGAGCTTTAGGAGGAAGACGGTGGGTACATGGTGCCCACAGTGGTTCAGGTGTGAGCTAAAAGTTAAGAAAAAAGGTTGAAACCCCTGGAGAAATGATAAAGCAGCCCTGCAAAAGACTGAGTATGACAACATGGTGTACTCTAGTCCACTGGCCTGAGAAAAGAGTTACAGAGAAGGAAACAGAAATAATTTCACTGTAACAAACACTTTGTGTTTCTATTTGGATAAACCATAGCAAAAAGCAAGCTTTCACTAATGTTTTGTTTCCCTAATGCCCACAACCCTGCACACTCTGTTCCTGTAGTGAAAATGGCACACCAGTTCTTGTTCTGAAGGATCAGAAAGACATTGCCCTGGAAATAACAGTGACAAACAATCCATCCGATCCAAAAAATCCACTAAAAGATGGTGAGGATGCCTACGAAGCTAAACTGATTGCAACCTTTCCAGATAGTCTGACCTACTCTGCATTCAGGGAGATGAAGGCTTATCCTGTAAGTACTCTTAAGAAAAAAAAAAAAATTAAAATTTTGAAACACTTTCATCTTATTTTTACTTATGAATGTATTCTGCTTAATCAGGAAAAGCAGCTAACGTGTGGTGCCAACCAAAATGGTTCTCAAGCAGAGTGTGAACTTGGAAATCCTTTCAAAAGAAATTCCAATGTAAGTGGCATTTGTTTGGCTCCAGTTCCAAAATGTGGTTCCTGACTGCACTCAAAATCTTCCAAATTTTGAGTGGAAGATCAAAATCCAAATCTTCTATGGAAATTTGATTTAGACCTGCCTCTTTAAATAACTTTGTTGTATTCCTATAATATTGCATAAATTGATGTATTTTATAAAATGTTTCCATATTTTGTGGATGCTCTTTCCTGTCTAGGTGACCTTTTATCTGATCTTAAGTACCACCAAAGTGAATGTTGACACAACAGACCTGGACATCAACCTGAAGCTGGAAACGTAAGTGTTCTGGGTGTGTTTATATACAGTTGTAAACATTGCAGATTACTTTGTTTGACACACAAAAGCAATTTCACAGTAAAGCAAAACCCATTAGATTTGTAAAATAAACAGCACTGTTTCCTTCTCATTGTAGAACAAGCACTCAAGTTGATTCTGCTCCAATTACAGCCAGTGCTAAAGTGGTTCTTGAACTGCTTTTGTCACTCACTGGGTAAGTGTTGATGGAGCAAGAAACTGGGGGGTGGGTAGGGCAGTTTTTCTGTAGACTTCATTAGAATTTGGTTATTCTCCTTCCTCACACACAGAGTTGCGAAGCCTTCTCAGGTGTATTTTGGAGGTGACATTGTTGGAGAGAGTGCTGTGAAATCCGAAGATGATATTGGAAGCCTCATAGAGTATGAATTCAGAGTGAGTAACTCAGATTAATGCCACTTCTCACAGAATCACACATTGATTGGAATGTGTGATTGGAAGAGACCTGGAGAGATCTTTGAGTCCCATCACCATCCCAGAGCAGGAACAGCCAGATCAGGTCCCACAGGAAGGTGTCTCCAATATTCTTGCTCAAAAAGGCCTTCTGCCTTATCTGCTCTGATGGACCTGAGCCTGTCCACTTCTTCGTGGAGATCCGCCACCACGCTCCCCCTCAGAGCTGCCCCTTGGCTGAAGTGAGAGGCTCCAGCATTACTCTCTGTGCCAGCTCTCCATTAACTCTTCATTAACACCCAGTGCCCCACACCATTGTTAATTAAAGGGAATGCCCACTCCCTGCTCATTTCAACCCTTGAAAGGCCCCTTTTATCTCTGGGAGGGCTTCTTGCTGGCATGAGCAGCTTCTAAAACTATGACAGCNCTTTGAGTCCCATCACCATCCCAGAGCAGGAACAGCCAGATCAGGTCCCACAGGAAGGTGTCTCCAATATTCTTGCTCAAAAAGGCCTTCTGCCTTATCTGCTCTGATGGACCTGAGCCTGTCCACTTCTTCGTGGAGATCCGCCACCACGCTCCCCCTCAGAGCTGCCCCTTGGCTGAAGTGAGAGGCTCCAGCATTACTCTCTGTGCCAGCTCTCCATTAACTCTTCATTAACACCCAGTGCCCCACACCATTGTTAATTAAAGGGAATGCCCACTCCCTGCTCATTTCAACCCTTGAAAGGCCCCTTTTATCTCTGGGAGGGCTTCTTGCTGGCATGAGCAGCTTCTAAAACTATGACAGCAAAAACATGTTGGGAAAACAACTTCCAGACTTGCCTCCGTTATCATAGAACGGTTTGGGTTGGAAGAACCTTCAAGATAATTTAGTTCCACCTCTCCTGCCATGGGCAGGGACACCTCTCACTAGACCAGGTTGCTCAATGCCTCATCCAGCCTGGCCTTAAACACCTCCAGGGATTGAGGGGTCATCCACAACTTCTCTGGGCAACCTGTTCCAGTGTCTCACCACCCTCACAGGAAAGAGCTTCTTTCTTATCTCCAGCCTAAATCTCCCCTCTTCTGGTTTGCATCCATTACTTCTAGTCCTGCCATCCTGGACCCTATCATGTAATGGAATGATTTGTTAACTCTTAATTGGAGTTGTTGTCTCAAATGAAGAGAGACTTCTAAAACCCAACATCTGAAAGTTCATGTTAGGAAATTTTAATTCTTATATTTAATCAATTTCCTATCAAATTTCAGTATCTGCTTTGTCCTTCTATTCTGTTTTAACCATCTTTCATCTGCCTTTAAATTTCCTGTTTAAAACTCGCCCAAGTCAGTAACACTTTCTATAAAGAAAAAAATCCCTTTAAAAAATATTTCAGATCTAAAGAATGTTTGTTCTTACAGGTAACTAATCTGGGCAGGCCCCTGAAAACATTTGGCACTGCTTCCCTGGACATCCAGTGGCCAAAAGAAATCAGTAATGGCAAATGGCTGCTTTATTTGATGAAAATAGAGTCCAAAGGCTTGGAAAAAGTCTCCTGTCATCCTGAGAATGAAATCAATAGTTTGCACTTTGTGGTACGTTACCTCTTCTTCTCTTCATCAGTCAGCATGAGGTGGAAGCAGCAGGCCAGAGCTTGCCTCTAGGGCTCTGCTTGTCCTGAGCACTGTAATGAAGAGTGTATCAATTCCTAAGTTCATTAGGAGTCTGAGTAACAGGTAATGAGGATAACAGCCTAAAGGATAGATGCTGTGTCAAGGAGACCTCTTGCAGCTTATAAATACACCACATTCGACTTAGTGAAGACAGTGGTCAGTTGATCTTTAGAGTAATCTCAAAATACAGCGATTGTTTTGACTCTTCTCAATGTAGATGAGTGGGGATAGATAGATTCACTTGCTCATTTTGGAACAAGAAGATACCCCTGTACTCATTTCCTTGCTTGGTCAGGGTCAGAATTCAGAGATAATTCTCATAAACTACTAAAACTTAAATAATTTTTCTGTTGTTTGGTTTGTTGTTTTCTTTTTTAATTCCTTTCTCTTTTTTAGGAATCTCACAACTCAAGAAGGAAACGGGAGGTGGCAGAGAAGCAGGTTACAGATGGCAAGGCCCTCTCTTTGTTCTCAGAAAGAAAATACAAGACCTTGGTAAGCACCTTGTCAGGTACCTTCTCCTGCACTCCTGAGAGAGAAGGTTTTTCTGAGTTGTTTTCACTTGCCTTCTTTCATGCTTAAAAAGAATTCTCTGTTGGGTCAGTTTTTACCTTAAACCCAAGTATTGATGCTTTTAAAATCTGACAAATGTGTCACTGCAGGACTGCAATGTGAATGCACGCTGTGTGGACATAAAATGTCCCCTGAAGGGTTTGGACAGCAAGGCATCTATCGTGCTGCGCTCCAGGCTGTGGAACAGCACCTTCTTAGAAGTAAGTCCTTGTTCTTGGCACTTGGGAAAGGCCAAAGATCCTTCCTGATCTGTGTCTTAATGTGCATATTTTATTTTGGAACAGGAATACTCCAAAATGAACTACCTGGACATCATTGTTAGGGCTTCCATCAGTGTTCCTGCTGCGGCCAAGAATGTTAAACTCACAAATGAAGCTGCTCAGGTGGGTTTGACGTTTAATCCAAACCGAGTTTTAGAATCATAGAATGGGTAGGGAGACCTCAATGCCTCATCCAGCCTTAAACAACTCCAGGGTCCCTGGGGCTTTCACAGCATCTCTGGACAACCTGTTCCAGTGTCTCACCACCCTCGCAGGAAAGAACTTCTTCCTTCTATCCAGCCTAAATCTCCCCTCTTCCAATTTGCATACATTTCTCCTGTCCTGCCATCCTGGACCCTATTAAAAAGTCCTACCCCAGCCTTTCTGTAGCTCCCTTCAGGTACTGAGAAGCTGCTATGAGGTCCCCCCTGAGCTTTTTCTTCTCCAGTCTCAATTCCAACTCCTTCAGCCTGTCCTCAAATGGTTGCCTTGTTTCTAGATTATCTCAAACAATAAAAAAAACCCCTCTGCACCATTTTAAACTTCTAGCTACCTTTAGGTTAGCTGAGTTTTGAATTAATTTTTACCTTTTAATTGGGTTGGAAAAATCCCCTACCATATTGAAATGATACCAGAAGGAGCTTTTTCTTCAAAAACATTTTGTAGATGAGACGGGGAGAAGACATCTTGTTAGAGGTGACTCTATAAATGAAACACAAATGCCTCTGAAATGTTTTTGTCCATCTTCATGTGTTTTTCTCTCCTCTAGGTGAGAGTTACTGTCTTTCCTGCAAAACCAGTGGCACTTTACACTGGAGTACCTTGGTGGATCATTGCAGTGGCTATTTTTGCTGGAATACTGATGCTTGCACTGTTGGTGTTTTTATTATGGAAGGTAAGTTTCTATTCATCTGGTTATTTGACATTTCCTAGGCTGCATTTCCTGACAAGGGAGAAAACTAATTCAGCATTTCCATTTGTATTTGTGACTCAAAATAGAGTCAAGAGTTGTGCTGGTCAAAGCCTTACTCATGTTTGTTCTACCCTATGTTTTGTCTATCCCTTGTGAGACTCTAGTCAACAGACAGATTTCTGAACAAACTTTTCTACTCTTGACAACCAGTTTCAGTCATTCTGGACATGCTTTAAAAAACATTAAAGCCCAAACAAAAAAAATTCATTATAAATATATCAGAATGCCTCTAAAATAATATTCTTTACATCAGCTAACTCCGTTACTTTAAAGATTGAGTTAGTCCAGGAAGTTCTTGGATCTAGAAGCACATAGCTTAGTAAATTTTTTTCTTTTTGAGCCTGTGAAGGGAAAAAGGGAAGGCAGCTCAGTAATTTAAGTCAGTTTTAACAGGTTTGACTTCTTCCAGGCAACAAAAATTGACTAAACACCTTCCTTCCTTGTAGTGTGGTTTCTTCAAGAGAAATAAGAAAGATCATTACGATGCCACATATCACAAGGCTGAGATCCATGCTCAGCCATCTGATAAAGAGAGGCTTACTTCTGATGCATAGTAGTGATCTACTGTAATTGGTAATTGATATTTTTTTAATGTTTAGCTGTGGCAGAGCTCTGGTTGTGGTGGCTAACGATGCAGCTTTTCCTGCACACATTCTATTAACTTTTGGGTTCAAACTATTGTACTTGCTTGCTCCTTCTGGCCGTAGATTTTCAGCTTTTGGTGCACGTGAACAACCCCATGTGTGTTTACCTTGGTCTGAAAAGATTTTTGGTTGTATTTCTTTAGAGAACATCTCGATCTGTTGCAATGTTTTTAAGTTTTGGGGGGGTTTTTCCTTAAAAGTTTATGCTTGGGGAGATGGCAATCAACAGTGCAGAGTTAAGATGTAAAGCTAAGACTACACAGATGATAAAAAATCCTTGCTTTACTAACCTTTAGTGCATGCTAAAAGGGATGTGTTGCTTATAATGCAAGGCATTTATATAAGGAGGATTTAATTGCTGTGGAAACATCTCTTCCCCTTCAGTTCTAAGGTACACTTCTCTAGGAACACTTTCCTCTGCTGAAGCTACTCAATGCATGATGGTTTATGCTTCCAGCAAACCTTTATTTGACTTAAGATATGACATGCATGTACACTGTGTTCATTAGTGATGCTTGGGATCAGGGTGGGGAGGAATTTCTAACTAAAGTACATCAAAACAACGTTCAGTGAAATCTTAACTAAGAGATGGCTAAAGATTTGGTCTATATCTGGATGTAAGTTTTAAAATGTCAGTTCCATAGAAGTGCTAAAAATACATTTAAAAAAAACCCCAAACAAACAAAAAAACCCCAAAACACCCACCGCCTCAATACTATAAATAAAACTAGGAGTAATGGATGCAGATTGGAAGAGGGGAAATTTAGGCTGGATAGAAGCAAGTTCTTTAATGTGAGGGTGGTGAGACACTGGAAGAGGTTGCCCAGAGAGGTTGTGGATGCCCCCTCAATCCCTGGAGATGTTTTAAGGCCAGGCTGGATGCAGCATTGAGCAACCTGGTCTAGTGGGAGGTGTCACTGCCTATGGCAGAGGGGTTGGAACTAGATGATCTTTAAGGCCCCTTCCATCCCAAACTATTCTATGATTATATGACTTTTAATCTGTTTTATCCAGTCCATTCCTCTATAAGCGAGATAAGTTTTTTAGAGCATATTTGAATGAAAAACTGCAAAAGCAACACTAAATTTCATCCAAACACTCTTGTGTCATGGCACATTGTAGTGTTTTCAAGTTATGTCTGGTTTTTATACTACAGCAAACCAAGGAAGACTCAATTTCATGATTAATTAAGATGGGGTTTTGAAAAACAAGGCCCTGGTGTAACTTCTCTTGAAGGCTCTGGAGATCTTTCTGTAGGATTTTTAAAGGTAAATCCTGTCACCAGACAGGAAGATCCTGAAATACAAACAAGTCTTGGGTTGAGAAGTTTTCCTGGACTGACTATTTATTTCTTTGTATAGCATTGCACAATTTCATTGAATGAATGAACAGCTTCATAAAGAAGACTTGCAAGACAAATTTCAAAGTTAGTGGATGGAATATTTTTAGGATATTATATTGTCAGACTGTGCCATTTGTCTTCAGCTGCTGTGGGAGCAACTAACAAACATCTGTTGGCTCACACTTCTACGGCTGCATTTTTGCTCCATGTATTCTTGTTCTCGGTTTTCTTACCTGTTTATCTGTGCAAAGAAAGAATTTATTGCCTCTATAACTGTAGCACTTTGGAAGTGATTGAACTCTAAACTTCTCTTTTTTTTATTTCTCTGTCTCAGTGTGGGTTCTTCCAGCGTTCCAGGTACGAAGACAGTGTCCCCCGCTACCACGCTGTAAGGATTCGAAAAGAGGAGCGACAGATCAAAGATGGGAAATGCAATGACCTTGAGACAAAACAGTGGTTCACAAAATGGAATGAAAATGAAAGCTATTCTTAGGAAACAAAACAAAACAAAACACTTTTTCATCCACAAAGCTCAGCAAGAGGTTCCTGTATTCACCTCTGCAGTTCTGATGGAGTCAGACCTATGAACACTACAGACATTCACCAGTCGGCTGTAGAAATTACTACTTATAGTGAGGCTTTTGTTTGCACAGTTAAAATGGCTTCAAATGGACTTTATCTGCATTATTTAATTTCCAGACTGCCTCTTTTCTCCTACTTATCTCACGCTTTAGCAGATACTGTGTTTGATTTGGGGTCTTCTCTGTAAAAGGTTCTAAACCACTAGGGTGACCTTTTCCTATGATTCTGACCTTCTTAGGGATACAAAAACCCATGGTTAAGGTCAAGACAGGTTCTCCATCCTCTCCTCAGTGCCCAGTCCTACACATACACACACAGTGGCCTTAATACACTCTGTTCAAGTATAATCTGAAGACCTGCAAGTCTGCTTTGGCCAGAAGCTTTGCCTGCTGCAGTAGTTGGGGTTTAATTTTACACGTGCAGTAGGTCATGTTGCAAAATTTCCTTTTTTTAAAAAAAATTTTTTAAGAACAGATGGTGATTCTTGCTTGAAACAAATATACACAGCTTTTTGTTTAAACAGAGAGGCTTGAATACTAGATGTACTTTTTGTATATATATATATTTTAGTCATTATTGTATTTATTTTTGTTACAAATCATTGTCTTTGACTAACTGTTAGGCCAAAGACTCGATTCAACCTTCAAATCCACTGTGGTTTTGAACTTCAAGACTTGAGGTTTTCACTGCACTGTAAGACACCACCAAAGGTGCCAGGGCTTTCTAAAAATGTAAATATTTATTCCAGAAATGGGTATAGGGTTTTTTTTTTTCCTGATACTTCATGCAATAGGAATCATCAAATCTTGGAACAGGGTTTGTATATTACTTTGGCTATTTAACAACCTGGACACCAAGCAGAAGTGGATTTTTGGTTTTTTTTGTTTTTTTTTTAGATACAGTTTTACTCAGTGCTAGAAAGTGAGAAAGTTCTCTGGAAACATCTTTCCAGCCTCATAAAGAATTCATTTTTGACAAAAGGCACTGACTACTGCAACTGCTGCACAGCACTTGGAGGGTGCTAGGAATGCCTGACTTTATTTAACAACGGGGATCTAAGCTCCTCCACACTGAGACTACTGAATCCCTCCTGAATGTTGGTAAAAGCAGAACCACAATGTTGTGTTTTTATCAGTAATTTTGTTATTGTGAGATAACTGATGAAATTATTTAAAAGAGTTGACCTCTTTACCTGTGTTCTAAAGCATTGGTACTGTTTGAGAACCAGTATTTAGTTCACAAGTTGTGTTTTCTAGGTGAAACAAAACTGTGCAGGTGAATTGCTAAGTAATGAGGACTATGCAAAAACCTCTTGGTACTTTTTTTCCCCTCATAGGGTAAAAACCTGCTGGGAGGACAGTTGTCAAGTGTCTTATTATTTCTACTACTAACTTGGAACATACCTTCTTGGAAAGTGTGATCACTTAAAAAGTTACATTCTAGAAAGTGCATTAATTGAACAGCATTTCTTCTTCTCACTAATTAATGNAGAACCAGTATTTAGTTCACAAGTTGTGTTTTCTAGGTGAAACAAAACTGTGCAGGTGAATTGCTAAGTAATGAGGACTATGCAAAAACCTCTTGGTACTTTTTTTCCCCTCATAGGGTAAAAACCTGCTGGGAGGACAGTTGTCAAGTGTCTTATTATTTCTACTACTAACTTGGAACATACCTTCTTGGAAAGTGTGATCACTTAAAAAGTTACATTCTAGAAAGTGCATTAATTGAACAGCATTTGGTTTTTAGCCAGTTTTTGAGCTTTTAAAAATTCTGGCTTAATTGTCAAAAAGCTCAGCAGCATCACAAGCCAGGCTCATCAAGGATGGAGAAGCCTTGGAGTTAGAAGCAGGTCGTGACCCTCACCCAAGGACATGAATGTCTTAGCCATGTTAAACTGAAAGTTTTTGAAAAATAAGTCATGTCACTGGTATACTTTGATCTCAGACTTCTTTTTTTTTTATATCAGCCAGCAGTGCTACATCATTCTGTGATTAGAAATTACCTGTGGATATTTGTATAGAAGTGTGAAATAAATTTCTTTTTTTAAATTAAACATTGCCTGGTAAGAATGATTTCTTCTCTTGGTTAACTGAGGTGGCTGGAGCCAGGTTCACCACTCAAGCAAGCTGAAAGCTTTCACGAAAGTGGTTATTTCCCACTATTTGATTGAAAGTAAATTGCAATGGCCTTCAGCTCCACAAAAAAATACACAGAAAATTCCAAAAGAAGCAGAGGGAGGGAAAAATTACCTCATCCAAAAAGAAAAAACACAAAACCAACCAGATAAAACTTCCATTTTTAAGATGTTAATGCACACGGGATACTTTGCTTGCCTGTAGTGAAAGGAAAGGGCTTTTGATGCAACAAGGCTTGAAGATAAGGGATTGGAGGACATCTACTATTGTCTGTTGTCGCAGCCAAGAAACTTACAGGACTAGAACCAGAAGATGCTGCAGAATCTTTCAGCTCGTGTCAGGGATGTGGCCTCAGTCTCCTTTCATTAAACACTTATTTATGTAACTAAGCAAAAAAAGGGGCTAAATACAGCCTAGGACAACAGCTGAGTAACTGACACAAGCAAGTACAGTACAAATATATTAGGTTTCATAGATGCTTGTATACACTCATAAAGTAGTAGCTACAGTAGTATAAATTATGTATGCAGTAGTATAGTACCATACATAACTGTATGCATATGACAGACATAAAAATCTAGTGTACTGTTTTATATGTGTGTGTACATACACAAAATACACACATAGAGTATATAAGCCCAAGCTGTATCAACTGAAAACCAGTAAACTGCAATACATACCATAGAATAGGTCACTGTCAGGGCACAGCAGATGCAACTTACAAAAGATGCTTTCACTTTAAGGACCATTTCAGCAGTTTCACTAATCACAAAAACACAGCATATCAGGGATTGGAACGGACTTGTTGAGATAGTCTAGTCCCATCCCCCTGCCAGAGCAGGAACACCCAGATCAGGTCACACAAGAAGGTGTCCAGGTGGGGTTTGAATGTCTCCCGAGAAGATCCTACAGCCTCTCTGGGCAGCCTGTGCCACTATTCTCTCACCCTCACCATGAAAAAGTTTTTTCTCACATCTCTGTGGAACCTCCTGTGTTCCAACTTGCACCCATTGCCCCTCATCCTATCATTGGAAGTCACTGAGAAGAGCCTGGCTCCACCCTCCTGACACCCACCCTTTCCATATTTATAGACATGGATGAGGTCACCCCTCTGTCTCCTGGAGACCCAGCTCCCTCAGCCTTTCCTCAGAAGGGTGATGCTCCAATCCCTTTATCATCTCTGTGTCTTTGCACTTGGACTCTCTCCAGCAGCTCCCTATCCTTCTTCAACTGAGGATCTGACAAAATATTCTTGATGAGGTCACACCAGGGCAGCATAGAGGGAGAGGAGAACCTCCCTCCATCTACTTGCCCCATCCCTTCCAATACACCGCAGGACACCATTTGCCTTTAATCACCTGTGCAGAAATTACTGTGGAAGAAGAGCAAGGACAGGGAGCTCAGCTGCCAGCACCAGGAACTGGCACATACTGGTGAAGGTAAGCTTTTGAAAGCAACACCATAGCTACACCCCAGTTGCCGCTGTCACTGCAGCAGTGCATCTGACCTAAAAATAAACAGCCTCTCAGGAACTATAAAGCTGCTCGTGTCCAAATAACTGGAATAACTTCTCCCAGCACAGAGTAGGTGAGAGTGTCAGCAGCCTCTTTGCAGAGCCCAGAAGAACAACAAGTCGTGATGAAACCAACAGGCAACTGTTGCCAGCAGAGACAGAGGGACATGCTCTGCCTGCCAGTGCAGGAATGCCAGCAGCACATGTCCCTGTGTGGCTGTGAAAACAGTTGCTTCAGTTTTTTATCCCCGGTCTCTTTCTAAATGTCCATTTGTGCTCCCAGGTCCTGGATTCATAATTAATACCATCTAGCCACATTTTGTAACCTCACAAGCCTTGGGGGAATCCAAACCATAAGCATTGTGAGAAAAAGGTAGTAATTTACCCTGAAAGCCACAGAACTCAGCCTTCACCTCCTTGCCAGGGTGTGACACTGGGGGAAAAAGAAGGAAGGATTGGACCTTATGAGGACAGGCTAAAGGAGTTGCGGTTGTTCAGCCTGGAGAAGAGAAGGCTCAGGGGGAACCTCATAGTGGCTTCTCAATACTTGAAGGGGACTACAAAAAGGCTGGGGTAGGACTTATTAATAGGATATGTGATGGCAGGAAAGCTCTGAAAGCAGCATTTGAAGAATTACTTGTAGTTCTTTATCCACTCCTGCTTCTATTACATCTCTTCTCCAAGAGAATTTTGCAGGATAAGTGCCCGAGGTTCATGTTACCAAGAATGGGCTCTGTTTGACTAATTGCAGTGATTTATCCAGCCTCTGACAGCCTTTGCCACATTTTCTGGCTGGGGAACTGCTAGCCAAAGATAACTTCAGGCTCCAGGCCAGGTTTAATGCATGCCTGTGAGCTGAAACGTTGGGCACCAAGAGTAACAAAGAGGCATAAAAGATGAGCCACCATCAGAAATGGCAACAACAAAACAAATACTCAATTTACTGCTTGTAAACACCACTTTAAACTAGTGCTGGATCACAACCAAGCAGCAGTTACAAGCTGGTTTTAAACACAGCAATTCATGAAACTATAAGAAAATTATAATCATATAGAATGGTTTCAGTTGGAAGGGACCTTAAAGATAATCCAGTTCCAACCCCCCTGCCACAGGCGGGGACACCTACCACCAGAGACCGGGTCAGGTCACTCAATGTCTCATCCAGCCTGGCCTTAAAAACCTCCAGGGACTGAGGGGGCATCCACAACTTCTCTGGGCAACCTGTTCCAGTGTCTCACCACCCTCACAGGAAAGAGCTTCTTTCTTATCTCCAGCCTAAATCTCCCCTCTTCCAATTTGCATCCATTACTCCTAAGTCGTAGGGACTGTGAGCCCATTAAGAAGTCCTACCCCAGCCTTTCTGTAGCCCATTTCAGGTATTGAGAAGCTGCTATGACATCTCCCCTGACCTTTCTCTTCTCCAGGCAGAACAACCCCAGCACCTTCAGCCTGTCCTCATAAGGGAGGTGCTCCAGCCGGTCATATCTGTGGCCTCCTTTGGACCCGCTCCAACAGCTCAATGTCCTTCTTATGTTGGGGGCTCCAGAACTGGACACAGTACTCTAGTTGGGGTATCACCAGAGCTGAGTAGAGGGGCAAAATCACCTCCCTAAATTGAGCAGCACAGGCTACTTTGCAGTTCTTCTACAGGTCACTGACAGTTTTAGCTTCATCACTTCTCAGGCTTCCCTGAGAAGCACCAAA
This sequence comes from Turnix velox, assembly GCA_013400935.1. Classification (NCBI taxonomy): domain Eukaryota; kingdom Metazoa; phylum Chordata; class Aves; order Charadriiformes; family Turnicidae; genus Turnix; species Turnix velox. Next base: position 123,834 of record VZTY01020783.1, read on the forward strand.
GACAGATGAAATGTTAGTTTGCCCCAGTGACCACCACTCCCTGGCCAGAATAGAGAAAGCCATTTATCTTTCAGCACAAGTTGGAGACACAACCCAGACACAGCAGTCTAACCCTCAACTACCACTTCATTTTTATGAATTATTGGTGTCCTTACTGCTCAGAAAATTGCCTCTGGAGGCAGAATGAATCAATGTTTCCTATATTTCAATGTAACATTAAAAAAAAGAACCTTTAACTCATTAGAGTATCTTCATCTCTCTAATGGGAAGGTTCCAAGAAATACAATGTGATAGAAATAGCTAAATGATTCCTGCTCTAGAAGAGGCCATTGAATCTCCATCCCTGCCACCAAGTCATGGACCAGTCACAGGTACAAAGCACATTAAAAGATACCCAAGCATATCAGTAAAGGCAAAAGTCCTATATTTTCTTCTTTTCCTCTTCTTTTTACTGGAACTAGAACTATCTGAAACAAACTATCGCTCCTCCTTTTTCTCCTTCACACTGGCCATAAAGGGCAGGTGGAAGCAGCTGAGGAGAGAGGAGGTGAGCCAAGACACACAGCTGTTAAATCTCAGTGGTTAAACACCTCCAGGTGAAGTTCTACCCACACAACAAGCCGCCGCTGCGCCAGCAAAGCTTTCTCCTACCTCCCAGCCAAGCCCAGTTCCTGCTGTCACCACAGAACCATGGAATAATTGAGGTTCAAAGGGACCTCAAAGAACCCTGCCATGGGCATCTCCCATCAGACCAGGTTGTTCAAAAACCACCCATCCTGACCTTGAACACCTACAAGGACAGGGCACCCACTGCTTCTCCAGGCAACCTGTGCTTCATGGTGAAAAATTTCTTCCTAAAGTCCAATCTTAACCTACCCTGCTCTAGGTGTTGTGTTGGAAGGGACCTTTGAGGCCATCTAGTCCAACCCCCTGCAATGAGCAGGGACATCCTGAACTTCATCAGGTCACTCAAAGCCTCAGCAAGCCTGGCCTTGATTGTCTCCAGGGATGGAACCTCCACCACCTCTCTGGGCAACCTCTTCCAGTATCTCACCACCCTCATGGGGAAGAACTTCATCCTCATGTCTCATCTAACCTTGTCCTGCTTTAATTTAAGGCTATTGCCCCTCATCCTGTGGCTTCAGTCCTGGCAAACAGCACTTCCCCAGCTTTCCTGTAGCCCCTTCATGCACTTGGAGGCCACCATGAGGTCTCCCTGGAGTTTTCTCCAGGTGGAACAGCCCCAGCTCTCTCAGCCTGTCCTCACACCAGAGGTGACTCCAGCCCCTTCATCACCCCTGTGGCCTCCTCTGGTTCCTCTCCAACAGCTCCATGTCCTGCTGTTGACAGGACATGAGCTGGACTCAACAGAATCATATAATAGTTTGGGTTGGAAGGGACCTTAAAGATCGAGTTCCAACCCCCCTGCCATAGGCAGGGACACCTCCCACTAGATCAGGCTGCTCAGTGCCATGTCCAGACTGGTCTTGAACACCTCCAGAGAGGTGTCCACAGCCTCTCTGGGCAACCTGTTCCAGGGTTTCACTACCCTCACTGTAAAGAATTTCATTCTTATGTCGAGTCTAAATCTACCCCCTTCCAATTTACATCCGTTGTTTCAGGTCCTCCCATCTGATATGTTATTAAAAAGTCCTTCCCCTGCCTTTCTGTAGGACCCCCTCAGGTACTGAGAAGTTAGTGCGAGGTCCCCCCCTGAGCCTTCTCTTCTCCAGGCTGAACAACCCCAACTCCTTCAGCCTGTCTTCATAGGGCAGTTGCTCCAGCCCTTTGACCATCTTCGTGGCCCTTCTCTGGACCTGCTACAATAGCTCGATGTCCTTCCTGTGTTGACGGCTTGAGAACTGGACGCAATACTCCAGGTGGGGTCTCACCAGTGCTGAGTAGAGGGACAAAATCACCTCTCTGGACCTGCTGGTCACAATCCTCTTGATGCAACCCAGGATTTGGTTGGCCTTCTTGGCTGCGAGTGCACACTGTTGGTTCATGTTGAGTTTGTCGTCAACTGACACCCCACTCTCCATCCAGCCTGTATTTGTGCTTAGGATTGCTTCGACCCGGGTGCAAAACCTCGCACTTGGCCTTGTTAAACTTCATGAGGTTGGCTTGGGCCCACCTCTCAAGCCTGTCTCAAGCCCGAAGTGGTCTCACCAGAGCGAGCCCTCGGTCCTCACAGGCCTCCGACCGCCCGGCCCGGCTCCGGAGCCGAACCGCGACGAGGTCTCTACCCCACGGCCCGACCTCCAGACGGCCCTTCTCCACCGAAAACCCGACATCGATTCCGGGGCACCATTCGGCCCCGGTGCACACACACAGAGCCCACTTTTTTCGTACCCACCTCTGCTCCCTCCACGCCCCACAGACTGGCGAAGACCCGCGGCCCTGACTGACCCCACCGTACCTGTTCGAGGATGGGGTCCTCCGAGAAGTCACCAAACACCCAAGGAACATCAGCAGTAGACAGCTCCACCTCAGTGGCCACGACCCCAGCGGCAAGGGGCCGAGCTGCTCGGAGCAACCCCGCCCTTCATCCCTCTCCTCCGCCCCGCGGCGGCTGCGCGGGGCTCGGGCGGGGAGGAGACTCCGCTCTCCTTCGGGCACCTCCTCCCAGCGGCGCGGTGGAGGAGGCCGCGCGGCCTGGGCAGGGGCTAGGGGAGCTGGCGTGGCTGGAAATGGCGGCTGGGCCGGGCTGAGGTGAGTCGAGGTGGGAAAGAGTAGGAGGACAGCAACGACGAGGAGGAGCAATGAGGCTGCTGCGCGCTTTGCTGCGCTGCGCCTCCCCCGGCAGCATCCCGCAGCAGGTGGACTTTTACTCCCGCTTCTCCCCTTCGCCTCTCTCCATGAAGCAATTCCTGGACTTCGGTGAGTTCCCCGCGCCCTGCCCGCAGGTGTTTGTGAGGAGCGGGGGCGGTTCCGCCGCGGCCATGAGCTGTTTGTCCCCTCCCTTCTCCTCC
>VZTY01020790.1:0-32609 GCA_013400935.1 Turnix velox
CTCCTGCCAGGGATCAGAGAACCAGAGAATCAAGGCAGGAAAAAACACTCAAAAAGCAGGGATTTCTTAGAGAAATACAAGCACAATCAACCATTTACTGTGAAGTTATAGGCTTAGTGCAAATTTACACCCAGAGAGTTGGCTGTTGTCCAGGTGTCACAGCACAGGAAAGCGCTGATGTAGTGGGATGGGTAAACAGCTGTCACTTGGCACAGAGGTTTTGCCAAATTCTTGGATGCAAATCTTTTTGATGCTGACAGAATGCCCCCTTTTCACTGGCAGCAAAAGGGAGAGATTCAAATTTATGCATTTCAGTGTTAGGGGACAAATTTTTCACTGTCACGAAGAGAGAGTGTTTGGAATTTAACCTGTTGGGCACACTCCTGAACCTGACAAGAGTTCAAAATACATCTTGATGCTATTTGGTGAGAAGTTACTGAAGGAAACAAAAAACCCTACATCTTGTCTGCCAATGAAACTCCTGAATGTGGAGGAGATGGAATGGCAGTGGGAATATGGAAGCATCACACTGGATGCTCAAGGTTAGATACGTACAACCAGAATTATTCTTGGTGCTCTGAGAGACCATGAAGAAATTCATGGGGTTTTAATACACGTCTGTCAATGCTACCCTTGTGGAAAGCAACAAATTTATGGCAATTTATATAAATATTACACATAGAATCATAGAATAGTTTGGGTTGGAAGGGACCTTAAAGATCATCTAGTTCCAACCCCCCTGCCATGGGAAGAGACACCTCCCACTAGATCAGGTTGCTCATACACTACTGAGTGTCCCACAACCCTAAGGCCATTTGTCTGGGTGCTCACCATGTTTCTGCATCTGAGTACTAATAACATTCATAAATGCCACTGGCACAGTCAGAATCCATCTTATTTTCATTTTTTTTCCATCTTTCACCACCCTCTCCCATGTTTCCTGGGTGTGGGCTCTTTTTCTTACAATCAGTTTCTGAGAGGATTAGACCCCATAGGACTGGTGACTTTTCAGATTCTCCAGTACCCAAGGTACACCTTTTCCTTGAGTTAAATCTGGAGGACTTAGGATTTACAGTTCAACTATTCAAAGATACTTTAGAATCATAGAATGGTTTGGGTTGGAAGGGACCTTCAAGATCATCTAGTTCCAGTCCCCACTAGATCAGGTTGCTCAATGCCTTGTCCAGCCTGGCCTTAAACATCTCCAGGGATTGAGGGGGCATCCACAACCTCTCTGGGCAACCTCTTCCAGGGTTTCACTATCCTGCCCAAAAAGAATTTCTTTCTTATATCTAGCCTAACTTTACAGTTAAAGTAGATAAATACATCCTTAAGGGTTCTAAAGCTAACCAGGTCTCACTTCAGGTAACATCAAGGATCTGCAGGTTAAGATCATATCACTGTCTCAGTTTCCTCTTTCTCCTTCCTCGCTATGGCTGACCACAATTTTTCCTCCCTCAGAGCAATCTGTCTTTTCTCCACTTAAACAGTTTTTAAAACCCAATTATCTACTTTCTTTCTCTCTCTGCTGCACTGCTTCCTCTTTGACTTGGGTGGTGCTAAAGCTAAAAACTTAGCACCACTAATGGCTCCACTCCTCAGTAAAATTCTGATGCTTTTTCACTTGACATCACTCAGGATTCCCAATGTTTTCCTACTGAATTTCTGAAATTCCATCATCCTGAAGCTTCAGTATTAATGCTTTGAACTCTTCTTCTCTCATTTTGGCATGAATTGCCAGTTTTTCTCTCTAAGCAATCTTCCCTGAATCTTGGCTTCAATTCTCCCCCTCTCTTAAGTCTTTCTGCTTGAATAAAGGACACTGAGATTCAACACCTCTCCATTTTTCACACTTCCATGAGACAGTTTCTAACATGGGAGAAATTTTCTGTAAATCTGAAATTGCATTGTAAAATGATTGTGAAATGTTTAAACTAGCTTCCTGAAACTGTAATTCACACACAAAAAAAACCCCTCAGTATAATCCTGGTTTGAATTCGATGTGAAAATATATGAAGTATTTCTGTCCTGTGCAAGGTCCTGGTGACCTCTTTTATGAAATGATCTACAATTTTGTTTTTGTTTATCCTCATTTAATTAGCTTTAAATGATGCAAGAAAAGGCAAACCAGTTTGATCAGGGATATGATTAACCTAGTACTCAAAAGAAGACTGAAAACTCATCACTTATTGAGCCAAAATGGATGGGGAAATAAATGGAATTAATTATTTCCAGTAAAAATATCTGAGGAGGAGAGGGGGAAATTTATTCAAACTAAGGGATAGTATTGGTATTCAGAAAAAATAATAAAAAAAAAAGAGTATAAATTATCTCTCCATTCACCTGAGATTGAAACAGAAATAACTTCAAACAGCAAACCTGATACCACAAAGCTGGGGACTAGAAGGCCTTGAACAGTGGGATTACCAGGTCAAACTGTGACAGTGAGCAATGATGAATCCAATTACACTACAAAGAGTTGCTTTTAGATCAGTGTCCAACAGTATTTTGCAAGAGTGACAAGTGTCACAAGTTGCATTCAGAACCCAGCTGCTAACCTGAGTAGTTATAGTGTTGTTATAACTAGTTTAGTTCCTTTCTCGAGTTAGTGCCAACACAATCCCTTTTTCTTGCATTATTTCTATAGGGGAACAAACCCAGTCCATGTGTGCTCATTCTTATAAAAAGCATAAATAAAAAGTAAAAATACAAATTGTCTCTAAATCCTATTGCTCAAGCCTAATGTTTCCCAGGCAATGCTGCAAACATAGACAGTGCTCTTCAAAACTACATTCATAATTAAAAATAAATCTCCCCTTTCACAAAGGACTGAAGGAGACCTTCATTTAGTCCCCAGCTAGTATGATTTACTCCATTCCATTATTTTCTTCATAAATTCAACTAGTTCCAGTTACTTCCATCTCTTTTCCACACCCCTCCTACAAAGAATCAGATACTGACTCATATGTCCTAGATAAAATCTATTCATGGGCTTCGTGTGCCAACATCTTCCTTTGCCAATCTAAACAATCCCTCTCTCTTCCCAAAATTTACCCTTCCAAATGCATGCTGGGAGCATATCTCCCATCAGCCTTCAATTTGCCAGGAGAAAAAATTCTCTTTGAGGAGTTTTAGGCTGCAGATTGCAGTATAATATAGATATATCACAAGGCAGGATACTACTCTTTACAGATTCCATATATTTATTATACTTGGTATATTCTGTCTGGTCCACCAGCACTTCAGCTAGTGCAAGGAGGAGCCCAAAATTAAGAAATTATAATGCAAAGTAAGATCTGCACGATTTTATAGTGCAAATAAAGAAATCATTTTGCATTTCTGTGCAAGCACAGTCCACCAGCAAACTCAAGAGGCTGAACCAATGATTGAGAAGAAGATTCACATAAAATAATGCAACTTATTTTGGTCCTAAACCAAGCAAAATTGATTTGGAGAATTCGAAAGCTGTTGGTCTCAGCTTTTGTGACCACAGTGCAGAGGAAGCTTTCCCATATTCACATCCAAAGCCAAGATTTGATGCTTCCTCCCCCGTGTATGTGGCTGCATCTGTGGAGAAGCTCTGAGGGACACACTCATCCCTTGAGCAATGCAGAGGTTCCTACAAATGTGAAAATGCATCAGTAAAGAATGTGCATCTGTTTGCTGCTGGAGATAGGATGTGTTCCAAATTAAGCCTTTCCCTCTGCTCTTCAAATCTCTGGACACGTTACCCTTAACATCAGGACAGTACAAGCAAGAGAACAAATCTTCTAACATTACCAGAATCACATCCTCTACCTTTTCAGGGCTTGCAACTCTGAACTCAAATGAGCTTCTTCTTCTTCCCACCCCAGTCACAGTTTAGATCCAACAAAACACTTGATTTCAATAAGTTTATTTGGTCAATATAAGCACTCAAAAAGTCTCCCTAGAGAGTTTCAGAGGCCAGGTGAAACTCAGACACTCATGGAGCTACCAGATTTAAGACTCAGAGAAGAGCTGGACAAGGCACTGAGCAGCCTGATGAAGTGGGAGATGTCCCTGCCCATGGCAGGGGGGTTGGAACTTGATGATCTTTAAGGTCCCTTCCAACCCAAACTATTCTATGATTATGATTCTATGATTCTAAGTTGCAGCTTCTCCAGTTTCTCAGTGTTCTCCATAGTGATTGATGAATTTAATAACTTGGGATTTAAGACAGATTTCCCTCAGCATAAAGGGGAGCATTAGCTCCCATCATCCTGAAGGACAATAGCTACAAATGTGGGTGATCAAAGGGGATAAAGCACAAGCAGTGATGCTGTGAGAAAAACTAATTCTTCTATAATTTGTTGCTCAGTTAAGCTCACCACATTCTAGGCATTAAAAGAAGAAAAGAATAAGAGTGTAAGAAAATGAATAAAAGAGTGAAGAAAGATGGTGCATAGAATATTATCCCATAAGTAATACCCTACACTTACTACTTCTCATGGGTTCAAAGAGTTCTGTGGAAGACATTTTCAATGATCATATCATCTACTGATGAACAGTAATGGCAGGAGGGGAACAATTTGACCATCATCCCAAGGAGGAAGAGAAGAAAAAGGTCAAAAGCAAAACCCAGCAGTGGTTGTAGGAAGTAATCCAGGTGGTGCTTCCAGGATGTTTGAAGAAATATCTTGCAGAAAGCAAGTGTTACAAGAGGAGCAAGTCTGAGTATAAATGCAGTATCAGCAAGATGTTGCATTCTTCATTACCACTTCATTACCACTCATCAAAAAGTAGAATCATAGAATGGTTTGGGTTGGAAAGGAGCTTAAAAATCATCCAGTTCCAACCCCCTGCCATGGGCAGGGACACCTCCCACTAGACCGGGTTGCTCAGTGCCTCATCCAGCCTGGTCTTAAACACCTCCAGGGATTGAGGGCATATCCACAACCTCTCTGGGCAACCTTTTCCAGTGTCTCACCACCCTCACTGTTAAGAATTTTTCTTATATCTAGCCTGAATCTACCCTCCTTCAACTTACATCAATTATTCCTCATCCTTCCATCACATATCCTATTAAAAAATCCTAGCCCTGCCTTTCTGTAGCCCCCTTCAGGTATTGGAAGCTACTCTGAGGTCCACCCTGAGCCTTCTCTTCACCAGGCTGAACAACCCCAACTCCTTCAGCCTGTCCTCAGAAGGGAGTTGAGGACTTGTAGCACCTTCCATACTTTGTAAACAGTAAAAATGAAGAAATGACTGTACAGAAAGTAGCTGCAAAGTAATAACCTTGCTCTTTTCATCAGCCTCAGAGCACATGCAGGTATAGTACATCCCAACATATGAAGTTCACACATGCAAACACAGATAAGACATACAGAATGTAGCTTGTCACAGAATCTGTGGCATCTCTGTAGGCAATTACAAGCCCCAGTTGTAAACATGATTTTTCCTCGGGGGATATTTCAGTAATTAATGAATGCTGTTGTTGTGCAGAGATGGAGCAGTGTGCTGACATTATGGTTTCCCCAGTGGTATAACTGAGACTGAATCACTCAGCTTCCTTCCCACCATGCTAGGCAGAGATGAACTTAAAAATGTGTCAGTATATATTTATACTCCTTCTTTTCCAAGGGCTGTTTAAGTCTTCCACATCTGGCTGCTCTCTCCCACCCTTTTCCTGTGGGAAGTTCTTCTCTCACATCTTTGGCCACAGAGAAGGGGAAGAATAGCTGTGTGGGGGGACTACACAGCAACCCAAAGGTCAGTGAAATCTGCCTGGGAAAACTGATTGAAACTCTCACTTTGCTCCCAAAAAGTGATTCTATAAAAAGTTGGGTCAGTTCTCTGAGTGACAGAGATGTTGAAGCTCAACTGCTGACTCAGAAATGGAGGATCAGGGAGGTGGGAGCCCCAGGATACAGTGGAAAACTGTGCAGAAGTAAAACTAGAAAGTCAGAGAGCATTAACCAAGACCCATGGCATTGATGGAGAATTGCCTTTGGCATTAAAACTCATTTATCTGACTGAACCATGTGGGAGAGCTTATGTTTCACTGCACAACTGGGCAGGGCAGAAGAGCATGACCAGACTCTAAGGGATCCAAGTTTGCAACTCAGGAAAAAATCTAACTGTAGTGCCACAAAGTTCTAGGTGGATAGGTGTCAAAATCCAGAATGAGAGATCTGTTTGTTAAAAGATAACTTGGGTATCTTTACAGAGATAGAATCATAGAATAGTTTGGGTTGGTAGGGACCTTAAAGATCATCAAGTTCCAACTGCCCCAATAGTCAGGGACACCTCCCTCATCCAGCCTGGCCTTAACCACCTCCGGGGATTGAGGGGGCATCCACAACCTCTCTGGGCAACCTCTTCCAGTGTCTCACTACCCTCACAGCAAAGAATTTCTTTCTTCTCTCCAGCCTGAATCTCCCCTCTTCCAACTTACATCCTTTAATACTAGTCCTGTCATCACAAATCTTATGAAAAAGGCCTACCCCAGCCTTTCTGTAGCCCCCTTCAGGTATTCAGAAGCTACTCTAAGGTCCCCCCTGACCCTTCTCTTCACCAAGCTGAACAACCCCAACTCAGGTTTTCATTCTCAACAGTGAGCTATTTCCAGGAAGCTCAGTGAGACATTTATCTGGTTATCTGTGCTTTCTAAATCACAGGCAGTCTGCCCCTCTAAAGTGAAAGTTTACACTCTTCAGGACAGCTAGGTGTCTGAGGACATTAGGTCAAAGAGTCCACAGACTCTGCTGATGCCAGGAAAGGGGAAAAGTTTATGGTCAGAAGCTACTAGGACTAGAAATAATGGATGTAAATTGGAAGAGGGTAGATTTAGGCTGAATATAAGAAAGAAATTCTTTGCTGTGAGGGTGGTGAGACACTGGAAGAGGTTGCCCAGAGAGGCTGTGGATGTCCCCTCAATCCTGGAGGTGTTTAATGCCATGCAGATGAGGCACTGAGCAACCTGGTCTAGTGGGAGGTGTCCCTGCTTATGGGGGCAGTTGGAACTTGATGATCTTTAAGGTTCCTTCCAACACAAACTATTCTATGATTCTACTTGCAGCTTGCAGAACTGCTAATGATGATGGTACCCGACAGCATCACTTTTGCAGTGCTGTTCTTAGAAGCTCAAGTTTAATCCTTAGCAGCTCAGCACAACTGGAATATGGCATTGTTCTCTCTTTTGCTGCTCCCCATATCAGCCAAACCTCCTCTGGCAGATGCTACTCCCATGTAGAATTCCTTAGAATTTATTTCTTGTATCTAGCCTGAATGTACCCCCTTCCAATTTCTATCCATTATTTCCAATCCTGCCATCACATATCCTATTGCAAAGTCCTATCCCAGTCTTTCTGTAGCCCCCTTTAGGTACTGAGAAGCCACTGTGAGGTCTCCCCGAGCCTTCTTTTCACCAAACTTCAGCCTGTCTTCAGGTCTTCATAAGGCCTGTCTTCATTACTCAAAGAGAGTAATCATCCTTGGAATAACATATATCATGCACATATGCATAAATATTTTCTGAATTTCAATATATTCAACATTGAAATATTGTATCATTTCAGATATACAGTTTTAGAACACAACAAGCTCCTCTGCACNACAATTTCTGAACTCAACAAGCTCCTCTACAGACTGCCAAACCTGCACCGATTTCATGTCTTAAAAAGGCACAAAACCCAAAGTCCCAACCACATCCTAACCGAGGAGATTACCTCCTCGCCTCTTCCAGACAAACTGAGGTGTCAGTTTGATGCACAGCTCAAGTGGAAAAAGTAGGAGAGATGAAAAGAAGCTAACCCTCCCAATCCTACCAGTCACATTTCATTCTTCCTACATGCCAAAACTCCAAACTGTCATCTGCTCCAGCTTCCACTAGTCATCCCATGTATTTGAGTGAGGCAGCTCATGTTATTCATTGTGGCCAAGCAAACCTTAAGCACTTAGGCAAATTGTGACCACAGAAGAGGAGAAGATTGTGGATGTGAAGAGCTTCTGTGTAGAGAAAATCACAGAGCAGTGGTTAATATGTAAGTAACCTGCAGTAAGTGTAGCAAAAAGCATGTTTTCTTTGGGGCTGAGGCCAGGCACATTTCTTGGCATGTGCTCCTTCTACTTTTAGAAGTTTTCATTGCCACGGGCCTGGGTTGCTCAACAGCTGAGAGACTTGCCATAGGTCACTGCAAGGTACTTAGTGGTTACCTCAGCGTCGGGAACTCGACAACAGAAGGTGATTGCAGCTCTCCTGCCACTCCCCCTCACACACCCCTAGAGGTGCACCCCCCTCCCAGCCTCCAATTGGCAGCCCCTGCTCGATGCAGCTGAAGATCAAGGCCCGCCAGAACTTCCCTCTTGCTGTTATGGAAAAGCAATAATTCATTTCTGACTCCACACAGCTAAGATCCCTAAAGAAAATAATCCTCCAGACTGTTGCAAAGGCTTAAAATCTTCATCCAGTGCATGATCTAGTGGGAGGTGTCCCTGCCTATGACAGGGGGGTTGGAACTCGATGATCTTTAAGGTCCCTTCCATCCCAAACTACTCTATGATTCAATGTAAATTTCCTACTGAATCTTCCTACCATTTTTTTTCCTCTCCTCTACAACTGGGTAATGAATTATTTGCAGAAATACACAACTTTCCTGTGATTTATTTAAATGTTTTTGGGGTTTTTTGTTGCTGTTCAATCAAATAAATCTAAGTGGGTTCTTATTTGTTAACACAGATTAACACAGAAAGGCTGGGGTAGGACTTTTTAATAAGGTCCAGGGTGGCAGGACTAGGAGGGATGGATTCAAATTGGAAGAGGGGAGATTTAGGCTGGAGAAAATAAAGAAGTTCCTCATTATGAGGGTGGTGAGACACTGGAAGAGGTTGCCCAGAGAAGCTGTGGATGCCTCCTCAATCCCTGGCGTTGTTTAAGGCCAGGCTGGATGAGGCACTGAGCAACCTGGTCTAGTGGGAGGTGTCCCTGCCCATGGCAGGAGGGTTGGAACTGGATGATCTTTAAGGTCCCTTCCAACTCAAACTATTCTATGATCAAAAATACTTCTTGGCTTTTTTTTTTTCACTTTGCAAACTTGTTTTGTCTCTGTGTTTGTATTTGAAAAGTTTGCAGGACAACCTGTCCTGCATCATATAAACTTTTATTTGTCTAGTGTCTAAAATGTATTCCGGGTAGACGACACGTGAAGCCAAGTCATTTTGTCATGACCTGCTGGGTATTAACCTGTTTGGGAGGGAAAGTGGTTTCATTTTTATGTCATTTGTATTCCTCACTAGGAATGAGGCTGCTATGAACTAGTTAGTTGTCTACTAGCAAGGAAAATGGGTGGGAGATTACAGACCAACCTCCTCCCTGCAAATCACCATCCAGAACAGTTCATAACAACATCAAAAGATCCTCCATGCAGAAAACAATTCCCTAGAAACATTATTAGGTGCTGAGACACTGGAACAGGTTGCCCAGAGTGGCTGTGGATGCCACTTCAATCCCTGGAATTGTTTAAGGCCAGGCTGGATGAGGCATTGAGCAACCTGGTCTAGTGGGAGGTGTCCCTGCCCATGGCAGGGGTTTGGAACTCAATGATCTTTAAGGTCCCTTCCAACCCAAACAATTCTATGATTCTATGAAATGGATTTAATGTACCCACAAACAAACCTTATTCTTTAAAGTATGATACCTTTGGTAGGAGTTTTGGGGTGGATAGAAAAATTTACTATTTCTGTCTTTTCCACCTCTGCATTTTAGAACCTTTTTTTATAATGCGTTAATGACTTGTAAGTCTGAACTTATATTCTGCTATACACAGCAGTTACAATGCTATCCAAAAATCAGGAGAATTGTTTAATCACTTTTCTGATCCTCACTTGAATCAAGGTGTGTGTTTGCCAGCTTTTACCTTTGCAAAGAGATTTTCTCCCATACTTTACAATGAAGAAAGCATTTTAAGATTTGCAATGAGATTGTAGAAGTTAGAGGCACTGATACCTGTTAAGGTGACACAACTCTCAAAATATTACATACACACAGCAATCTAAAATTGAGAAAAACTGAGAGCCAATATATACCAATTCTGTTGTCTGATGAATTTCTTCTCCAGATATACATCTCTGTACAACCACATCCATAGGTAAACATTCTATTCCCTCTCACTGGCTGTCCAATCATTTTACATATTTGTTACTAGTTGTTTGCTCTGGTGAAAGCCATTAAACAGCAGCAGGCTGACCCATAGAGACTGAAAATTAGAAAATTACACATTTCAAAGACTTTTAAGTTTCCAACAAGTGTTCATGAAGTATAGTAATACTTACCTTCTGAGTGTTTCCTGCTGTCAGTGCATCCCACAGGACAATCAAAACTCTGAAAAGAAATAAAAATATAACCTAGTGAAAACCAGAAAGAAATCAAAATAAAATTAAACAAACAACCTAGTGAAAAACAGAAAGATGAAAGGAATACATTGACAGGAGGAAAGCCTATAATTTACAGGAGAACCTAGTCCTACATTTCTGTTGCATCACTCAAGTAGAAGATTGAAGAGTGGGGATTTTTTACCCCCCTCTCTTTCTTTAGAGGATGAGACCTTATTTTTTTTGTATATGTGATAAAAATCTCATTATCTGCTAAAGTTGGGATGGAGAACAGTTATTTTGCATTTATAACAGCACCTACAGTGCAACAATAATCAGCAGGATAACAAGGTATTTTACAAAACCAACTTTTAATCACAGATTTGGTTAGACTATAATCTGCATCAAGAAAAAAAATCTTTGCTGTGCTGCTTGTATTAATGATGTAGCTATTTCTTAGTAGGCTGGTGACATTCCCTACTACACCAAAATGTCAATAAAAGGAAAGGTAAGAAATTTTGCTGAATACCACATGAGTATTTAAGAGGATGGTCCACGAATATAGCAGATAAATAGAAAATATTGCATTCCTCTGAGCCACTTCCATGGTGCTCAGCCACTTAAACACTGCCCAAATATATTTCTGCTCTTTCGATACTGTCTCATTGACTCCTCTGCATGTGAAATAAGAGATTCACAGTGTAAGTGCTAAATCAGAAATACAAATTCTTGGTTTCTTTCACCTTCAGCATTCTCAAAGAGCTCCCCTGTGGAAGGATCAAAAAACCCTAGCCAGGTTAAAGATGGAATTTGATCTGCTTGTGAAATGTGCTACATCCTAGTCACAACAAGGACAATAAAGGTACTTTCAGATCCTTCCAGGTAGTATTTAGCAGTGCAGGAACACCAGCAGGGATCCCACAGAGTCACAGAATGATATGGGTTGGAAGGGACTTCTGGAGATCATCCTCCTGCCTGAGACAGGTCACCTACAGCATGTTGGTTAGGAATGCATCCAAGTTGGTTTTGAATGTGTCCAGATGGAGACCCCACCACCTCCCTGGGCAGTCTGTGCCACTGCTTATTCATATCATTCTCCTGGACTCATTCTTGCCTGTTTACCTGCAGTCATGGAGATCTGAAGCTTCTTGCTGACTCCAAAATTGCTCAGAAGCTTTGGTAAATAAAGAAAAAGCTTCTTGAGCATGTCTGTAGTGATGACTAAACTCCATGACTCTATTGGCCTCTGATCCAGCTTGTTTAAAGCTAGAACGTGAGTATGTTTGTGAGGCTGGGATAAAGTGTTGCTTCCTTTTGAATCAGCAATAAATTGAATGCTGACATGCTGAGTTTGAGGACCTCGAAGTGTGAAACATTCCAAAGGTACTATAAAGTCCTACCCCAGCCTTTCTGTATCCTTCTTCAGGAATTGAGAAGCCACTCTGAGCTCTTCCCTGAGCCTTCTCTTCTCCAGGATGAACAACCCCAGCTCCTTCAGCCTGTAGCCTCCTGAGGAAAAGCTATGGATGTAGAGGTAGTATTAAACCCTTAGAGCTTTAGGTGAAACACAGACTAAGTGACCAACTTGAAGTGAGAACACATTGGCTACAAGCTGTGACCATGATTTTTTTAACAAAATCATCTGAAGCAAATTTCAAGGCTTATTCTCATGGGAGATGGGGTTGTTGAGGCTGGAGAAGGCTCAGGGGGGGACCTCATAGTGGCTTCTCAATACCTGAAGGAGGCTACAGAAAGGCTGGGGTAGGACTTTTTAATAGGATATGGGATGGAAAGACTAGGAATAATGGATGTAAATTGGAAGAGGTGAGATTCAGGCTGGATATGAGAAAGAAATTCTTTGCTGTGAGGGTGGTGAGACATTGGAAGAGGTTGCCAAGAGAGGTTATGGATGCCCCCTCCTTGGAGATGTTTAAGGCCAGGCTGGATGAGGCAATCTGATCTAGTGAAAAGTGTCTAGATCATTGGAACTAGATGATCTTTAAGTTCCCTTCCAACCCAAACCATTCTATAATTCTATCAAAGAGTCAAAATTCTTAAAGAAATTCCCCACCATTTGACCTATTCGAATCCTAGTGCCAAGGGGCCTCTTATGTAAGTAGAATATACGCGGGAGGGGGAGTGGTGATGATATTAAGATTTATTCCGGCTATTCTTAGCCTTAATGAATCTTAGCCTTGAAACGAAGAGGGATTTTTAAAGATAGGAGGCCTCGGGGGGGAGAGATTTTAATTCATTTAAGCTGCAAGAGAGGGAAGCACCTCAGCCCCTCCAAGTCAGAGCTAACCAAGTCCCCCAAAGACCTTCCAATAAATAGGATCGGGACAGTCGAGGAAAGGCGATTTATGGAGTCGAAATCCTGAAGCCGAGGGGAAGGGAAGTGAAGAAGAAGAGGAGGAGGAGGAGGAGGAGGAGAAGAGGGCGGGAAGGGGGGTTGCCGTCCCCCCCCCCCCCCCCCCCCCCCCCNAAGGGGGTTTGCCGTCCCCCCCCCTCACTCCCCTTCTCTTTCTCTTCAGGGGCAGGCCGGCCATGGGGGGTTCCTGAGGGGAGGAGAGCCTTGCCTGAGGGGGAACCCGACGCCTCACCTCAGCGAGCCGTAAGTCCGTGTGGAGAAAAAAATCCTTCTCTATCCTTTTAGAAACCGAATGGGCGATGGGAAACGATTCTACCGGGGCTTCCCTCATGGCTGGTTCCCCCTCTTTTCCCTCATCCCAGCCGTGTGGGAGAAGCGCTGATGGAGCGGGTGGGGGGACCCCCCTCATGAGGGGAAATGGCGGCGCTTGCCCAGGTCGCCGTCCCCGCCGTTTCTTGCCTTAAGGTTTTTGAGGTAAATCTCCTTCCCTTTAAGGTTTTTGAGGTAAATCTCCATCTAGGACCGGCTTTCCACCACTACTCATGCGATTTTTTGGCTGTTTTTTAAAATCCCTTGGGTGGTTGAGGTAAAGCGAGTTTAGTAAGAGTGGGATTCCTCCTCCCCTTCCCTGCCAACTTCGCCTGTTTATATATAGACATGTGCTGGATGTATATGTCACTCAGGCTATAAAGCTACCGGCAGCTGGGACAAGTTAGTCCAATAAAATAATACTTTTAAATTATATCTGTAGCAGGAGAGGAAAAAAAATTTCATTTTAAAGCAGCGTTTATCACTGTGGTACCATCGGGATGATCAGAGGGCTCTGTCTCTGCCGCAAGTCTGGGTGAATCCCATTAAAACAGCTGGAATAAATTAGATTTTTAATAATTCTTTTAAATGGAAGGGGGTTTGTGACACTCCTTTATTCTGACAGCAAGTATTTCTGCAGATTTTTACTCAATTAGAAGGAATTTAGCTGTGGAAAAGCAGAAGTTCCCTCAAGTTTGGCCTCGGCCATGAGGAGCTCCTTGAAAGCCATCCCCCCCTGCTCCCAGTATTTTAATACATAAAGTATATTTATTTTAAAAGCTTTCAAGTGCATTTATCAGGCTGTTCTTCCTAAGTGAAGTCCAAACAAATGTACACGTGGGGAAGCATTCAGATGTTCCAGGGATGGGGAATGTCAGGGCAAAGAAAGGGATGATGCCATATAGAACTTGTGTATATATAGATTGGAACAAGGAGGTGACAGCTGGTTTATGTTGGGAGGAGGAAAATAAATTCTATTAAAAGTTCATCTTGGACGAGGAAAATAAATTCTATGAAAAGTTCATCTTGGACACTGTGCAGGTTTCATGGATCTGGGATTAGAATCTGGTGTAAGGAAATGTTTTTTGCTCTTTAGAATCTGGATTACACAGGGTGGGAGATGTTTTGGGTTCTGCTCTGCCTCATGGCATTAGAATATTTGCATTAAAAACGTAGACATGGGGCTTATTATACAAAATCCAGGCTTGTCATTGTCATCTTTGTAGTCAGGGAGAAGAAAATAAGGTGCTTGCTCATTGCTAGTGAGCAGATATCATGGAATCATAGAATAGTTTGGGTTGGAAGGGACCTTAAAGATGTCCAAGATGTCCATTGCTGCTCTTGATTCTATTTGATACTACAGTCATAGAATCATAGAATAGTTTGGGATGGAAGGGACCTTAAAGATGTCCAAGATGTCCATTGCTGCTCTTGATTCTATTTGATACTACTGTCATAGAATCATAAAATAGTTTGGGTTGAAAGGGACTTTAAAGATGTCCAAAATGTCCATTGCTCCTCTTGATTCTATTTGATACTACTGTCATAGAATCATAGAATAGTTGGGGTTGGAAGGGACCTTAAAGATGTCCAAGATGTCCATTGCTGCTCTTGGTTCTATTTGATACTACTGTCATAGAATCATAGAATAGTTGGGGTTGGAAGGGACCTTAAAGATCATCGAGTTCCAACCCTCCTCAAGGATGTTGAGGTCTACCATAAGGGGGGAAAAAAAACCCCAAAGCTGAGTAGTTAATAGAGGCTTTTTCATGAGATTGATGGAGTTGCACGTGAAATGCCAAGTTGTACCTCCTTTTCTCATAGTTTGAGGCTGTTGCTTTCTGCAGAGCTTGCAAGAGCATCAGAAATGATCCATCAGCAAAGTACATGGTGCTGGATTTGTTTCCAAAGAGAGCACCTTACACTTTAGTCCACATTATCCTTCTAGACTCTCATGCAAACCAAGAGAGGAGTAAAACTGTAATTCTATCTTTGGAAAGTTGCAGTGACTTTTTTTTTTGTATGAATGATGGATTATTTTTAGTCTTTTGCCACATGCTGCGATGAGGATTATCCCTGCACGGAGTAACCACAGCTTGTGATTCTTGGGGCTTGACTTGGAGGTTGTCACTTCATGATTTTTCCATGAAGAAGTTTTGATGCTGGAGCTCACTATATGGCTAGTGTGTGTGTGGATGAATGATCTGACCAAGATTCTTGACCTCTGTTGAGATGCATGAATGTGTAGCTGCTTCTAGCTTTGTACATTCTTAGGGATTAAATCAAAATCAGTTGCCTTTTTCTTCATAAATACATGTTTTTATCATATTTTCAACCTGTCCAGATAGAATTCCAACTTTTCTTTTAAACTTAAAGTTCTGGTACTCATGGATGAGAATTTAGAGTTGATGTCTAAGTTATTGATGCCATTTATTAGCTGCTTTATGAGGGTATTGCTGTAGGAATTTACTGGCATAATAAGTTAGGAATGAGTACAAAAAGGCAGGTAAGATAAAAGTAGAATAACAATTTAAATTTTTTTTAAAACTCTTTTTTTCCACTTTCTAAGTGTTCAGGCAACAGTGTGTTTTGAAGGAGGAAGCTTCAGTGTGTAAGTCAATGGTTGCAGATGTTACGGTGACTAAAATGAGACAGAACTAGTTAAGTGTGCTGAAGACAAGGATCCAGTAGCTTAGAATTCCTCCAGGTACAGGTAATTGAAAATATTGAAAATAAACCACACATCTTAAGTGAAACTTGATTTTAAAAGTGTAGAGACCAGAAATGCAGCAGAGATTAAAAAAGATTCTGAAAGTTTGGGGGAAAAAAATCACACATCAGCTTAAGTCAATGTGATGTTTAGCTTGTTTGATGATAGGCATTGCTTCTCCCTTTCATTTTCTGTGCACTTTGGAGCAGCTGAGAAAAGGTGTGATACTCATTCATAGCAAAATGAAATGTGCTGAAAGGTCCTGTGTGGATTTAGTTCCTCCTTTTCTGCCTTTGCAGATTTCTCTTCATTTTGCTATGGACTTAATAAGTTTAAGGCAGAGGTGAATGAGGATGAAATGCTGTAAATTATCCAAAAGAGCTTAAGAGCTTGAATCTCATTCCTTAGGTTGTCATAGAGGTTGTGAGATGATATACTCAGCTTTACCCAGATAGCTTTTGGACATCTTGGTTGATCATTTTTTGATGGACTTCTTGGTTCTGTATGTATTTTGACATCTCCCCATCATGATCACAAAAAAAACCCAACCAATGACAAAACATGACATATTTTCCTGGTTTTCTTGCTATCCTGTTTTTAATCCCAATTGTCCCCATCTCGTCAAACGATTTATTTCATAATTGAACCTTTCTTCACAGTAGAATCTTCCTTTTTCTTAGGCAATATTAGGTAGGGAGCTAATTTAAAATAGAACATACACTACAGGCTACCATTATTTTCTTTGACTTATTGGGTTTTTTTGATAATGGAAGAAATAACTTGCTGACACTTCTTTTCCCTTCTTTTCTTGGGTAGTTCCCCAGTAATCTTTCAACTCTGTGTAGCCAAAGATGTAGAAAACAGCAATGCCATTTGTATTCATTGTTGTGACTTGAAAGCAGAACTTCATTGATTCCCATTGGATTTTTAAATAGTAAGGCATTGAAAATTATTTTATATGCTGCTGAAATGATTAAGAATTCTAGAGAAATACCTGGAGTCACATCTAAAAGTTTTCATGAGTCTGAAAGTCCATAACACCTTTGCTATTTATCACATTGTCCTTGATTCCTCAGTATCACAGTGCAATTTTGATCTCAGCTTTTGTCAGTTCTTCAACCTGTACATTGTCCAGCTGTATTCAGAGTCATTCTCATTCCACTGGTCTGGTAGCTAACCAGTTTAGTCTTGGTAAGTTAAGGGATGGGACCACTGGAAGCAAATGGTTGATCTTTGTGAAAATGATGCACACATTCCCCTCTTTGCTGGGAAAACCTTTTGTGTAAGTGATCTGCCACTACAACTCCAGTGAGACTTATAAAGGTTACTAGAAAAAAACTTTTGGCTTCTAGGATTCCTGAGTTTAGTCATCGCTGTCAGCCATCCAAGATCTGCTGCATTATCTTGCCTGATACCAAAAATAAATTTCATCTGAATGGATGCAATCCAAGGGGAAGATCATTTTGGAATCATAGAAATTATGAAATGCACAGAATGTTGTCATTGCCTTCATGACATAGTAGGATACATGTATGTAGGATACTGATGGGGTAATACATTTCATGTGCTTGACCACAGAATGAGCAGTTGGAGAAGAATCATAGAAAAATTTGGGTTGGAAGGGACTTTAAAGATCTAGTTCCACTTCCCACTAGACCAGGTTGCTCAGTGCCTTGACCAGCCTCGCCTTAAACAAATGTGTAATGGGTTGGAGAGATTTGTGCTTATTTAAACAAATATAGGATGCCTAAAACCCCATGCCCTGGCAATGCTGGAGCTAAAAACATCTTTGGAAATGGACTTACAGTGGTGAAGTATTTTTTTGTTTTTCTAAAGTCCACAGCTGCCTTCTCCTGGTATGTTTCTGCCTTCTGTCTTAAGTCCTTTGTCCATTTATGTGAAAGATCTTATTATCTGGCAGAAAGTGAAGGTGACATCCTTATTGCTTTCCAGTTTCCAAATGCTTGAACCTGCATCTACCAGATCCAGTTAAATCTCTTCTTGTGGGATCTTAAATCTCTTTTGGGTGGGATTTCAGCACTTTCATCTTGTTTAGCTACCCCTTATGTGGTGAAAAAAAAGAATCACAGAATATTAGGGATTGGAACTTCAGGTTTTTGGTCACCTTTTGCATAAATTCTTGTGATGCATAGAACTGAAGCTATGACCCACACCAGGTCTGCAGTATTCCCTGCCTCACATGAAAACTAAACACTCACTGCTGCCTTGTTTACTTGTTCTCAGAACCTTAGAAAGAAGAGCATACTTTGTGGTGTTTGGCTTCACTCTTGCTGACTTGCTGGCAGAAATTTCTTTGCCAATAAAATAAAAGAGGTTAGAAGGATCCCACAGAGGACACCAGAGTTATTTAAATGCATATTTCTGCATGAAGGAGTTGTTCCTAAATATGTTTTCCCACATGGTGAGTGGTGTGACTTCACAGCTAATGCATTTGCTGCTTCTTTCTTTGTCAAGGATGTTCTATTATCTTTTAAAACTAAAAGAAATGCAGTGTTAGAGTGAAGTAGTGTTTGCCTGCAGTAATAGCAATAATAATAATAATAATAATAATTTTATTTTGCTGAAGTGCTTGACAGTCACATCACTGCCTGATTTCATGGTTATTTTAGGCCAAGATCAGTATCAAAACTAATTTGTGATCTTCTACTGCCCTCCCCAAACTCATGCATGCTCCCCAGAATCATACATTTGGGTTTTAAAGCTTGGGTTTGTTATAGCTGTTACAACTACAATATGATTTTTATAGATTACTTTCCTACCAGTCTTGCTTTTTCCACCTCTCTTCAGTTTTCCCTGCTCTCTTCTGNTGACTTTGTATATGCATGCTCCCCAAAATCATACATTTGGGTTTTAGAGCTTGGTTTTGTTATAGCTGTGCCAACTACAATATGATTTTTATATATGACTTTGTATTTGCATGCTCCCTAAAATCATACATTTGGGTTTTAGGGCTTGGTTTTGTTATAGCTGTGCCAACTACAATATGATTTTTATAGATGACTTTCCTACCAGTCTAATTTCTCCACCTTTTTTCACTTTTCCCTGCTCTCTTCTGAATATTCAACCTCTGAAACTTGTGGGTTGACCAACTATTGCTGAGAATCCTCTAGATTTTCAAGAGTTGACCAACTATTGCTTAGAATCCTCTAGATTATCAAGAGTTGATCAACTATTGCTGAGAATCCTCTAGATTTTCAAGAGTTGACCAACCATTGCTGGGAATCCTCTAGATTTTCAAGAGTTGACCAACTATTGCTGAGAATCCTCTAGATTTTCAAGACAATGAGAATTTCTCANTTGGGTTTGTTATAGCTGTTACAACTACAATATGATTTTTATAGATTACTTTCCTACCAGTCTTGCTTTTTCCACCTCTCTTCAGTTTTCCCTGCTCTCTTCTGAACCTCTGAAACTGTAGGTTGACCAGCTATTGCTGAGAATCCTCTAGATTTTCAAGAGTTGACCTACTATTGTTGAGAATCCTCTAGATTTTCAAGACAATTTCTCAGGTGTTGAAGATGTTGATATGTCATTTGATAAAACCTTCTCCTTATTTGTCCTGGGAAAATGCAACTTTCATCATGGTGGTAGAGCCTAATATTTTGAAAAATTGGAAGTTGACATTAGCTGTGAGGTAGAATGACTGTTTTAGGGCAGTGAGATGTTCACTGTCTGGTTTTTGGATGGTGGAAGGAGAAGAAACATGGTCTGAGAGGGAAAAATCAGCCCTGCAATATAATTCCCATAAAGGAAGGAAATCTGCTCTAATTGTTTCAACATTTATTCCTTGGTGGGATAATGCTTCTGGGTATCCAGTCAGGGATTGTTTGCAATCTCCCATGCAATGTCCAACTATTAAAAAATATTTTATTAGAGCATTTTAATGTAGTACATGCATGTGCCTTATTCAGAGGCAGCTAGTTTCAACATCAGACTTAATAACCCCATTTTGTATTGCTAATTATCCAGGATGTAAACTTTTATAAACCTTCCTGCAAACTCTGTAAAGCCTTCTATGGTGTTTAATTGCCTATATACTCCACTTCATTAGCTGTCTGAGCAAATAAATTTTGGATTTGTATTAAATAAGAATTTTTTTTTTTTCCTATTTTGACAGCTTTTCTGTCTGATGTGGTAACAGATGGATTGCACTTAGTTCAATGAACCAGATGGAAAAAGAGCAGAATTTGCAGTAAAATACTGATGATGTTGCGTTTTTTGCCTACACACAATAAATTAAGGCAGCTTTCTGATTACATAAAGGGAATGTTTACACTGTTTCATTGCTAGTAATCAAAATGTATCCATCACACTGTGTGGAACAAGTATTTTTCCCAGTCTGGATGGGCTCAGAAGTGTAGTTTGAGTCAGTATAAACTGCCCTTCAGGCTGTTCTCTCTTGTCCCTGGTCCAGTATCCATCTGTGCCTTCACAGCTGTTTGTGGTACTGGGCAATGAAGTGGGTTAGGAAACTTAATTCTTTTTTTTTTTTTTTCTTTGGGATGCTTTTGATGAAGGATGAGTTCCCTCTCCCAGTGTATCTCACGGCCACACACACTGCTCTCAAAAAAATAGCATAACCAATATAAACTGCTTAAATTACAGCACTATTGTGAAAAACTACTAAATATGTTCCATATAGCTGTAAAACATACAGTAATTTCTCATATCCTCTCTAAATTTTGTCTTTCCTTAGTTTTAGACCATAATTTATTTTTTTTTAACTGAAGAAAGCTTTAGTTGCAAAAACTTTGGCCACAGCAGTGCTGTATCCCTCAGACTTTTGAAGTTGGGACATTTGGAATCATGTTTTCCCTGCACTGTAGTAACCCCTGTAGAGTTTGGTTCCCTTTAGCAGAAGCTAAAAACGAGTAATACTTGTTTTAACAAAATTATTTCACTCACCTGTTGACTTTTTGTTGCTGATATCTTGGAGGCTTGATTTTAGGTAAATGCCTTGTATGTGAAACTGGGTTTTTTTCTGAAATATTTTGGATAATTGCTACTTCACACTTGCTACATCTTTACTGCAACTAGTTCCAGTACTTAAATTATTTTGGCCAAGAGGGCAAAAGGAATCCTGGGGTGTATTAAAAGGGGTGTAGTGAGTAAGTGGAGAGAGGTTTTCCTCCCCTTCTGCTCTGCCCTGGTGAAACCACATCTGGAATATTGTGTCCAGCTGTGGGGCCTTCAGTTGAAGAAGGACAGGGAACTGCTGGAGAGAGTCCAGCACAGAGACACAGAGATGATGAAGGGATTGGAGCATCTCCCTTCTGAGGAAAGGCTGAGGGAGCTGGGGCTCTTCAGCTTGGAGGAGACTGAGGGGTGACCTCAGTCATGTTTATAAATATGGAGAGTGTGAGTGTCAGGAGGATAGAGCCAGGCTCTTCTCAGTGACCTCCATGATAGAATTTGGGGCACTGATCACAAGCTGGAACACAGAAATAGGAGAAAAAGCTTTATCAGTGTGAGGGTGACAGAACAGTGTCCCAGGCTGCCCAGAGAGGGTGTAGGGTCTCCTTCTTTGGAGACATTAAAAACCTGTCTGGATGCCTTCCTGTATGACCTGATCTGGGTGTTCCTGCTCTAGCAGGGGTATTGGACTAGATGATCTCTTGAGGTCCCTTCCAATCTCTAATATTCTATGATTCTATGAGTATTTCCATAGGAACCAATGAAATTGTTGAAGCTACAAAACAACCCTCATCTTCTTTCCTCCTCCACAAGCAAATTTGCATTTATTAGTAGACTAGTAGAAGCTTTGTTAGTTCTTCAAAATTATCTTTTTCTGCCTTGAAAACATGTAATATTACGGTATATTTATCCAAATGACTGCTTGATTTGGTTCACTCCTTCCATATAATGTGTGGAGTAAGTGTCTTCCTTGAGTCTAAATTGGGGAATGATGAAACCCAGTATTTTGGCATGCTTAAAACTTAATAAAAGTATGAGTTTTAATGTTTCATACAGTTTCTAAGGGTGTGATAACAAACACTGCTGATAAGACACAGCCAAATAGTGACTTGATTTAACTCCAGTTGTTTGAAGATGGCATAAATACAGCAGAAACACAGAATGATGTGAATGCTGCTGTTGCTGCTGTGTTCCCTGGAGGGACAGGGAGTGGAGCTGGAAGTGGTGGCTGGAAAGAAGCCTGGGACTTTAGGCAAAGAAACTCACTTTTTATACTGTGTTCTGGGAAACAGGACTCTAGAAATGCACAGCAGGGCATCCAAGATTGGTGACACTGGATTTCTCCACCTCACTGGAGAGATGACAAATCCTGCTGTGGAGCTGGACCAGAAGACATTTGAAGGTCCCTTCCAACTCTGTGCAGCCTGCTGTGGGGTTGTACTCTAAAATATCAGCTTGAACTGCTTCATATTTTGTAGCCTGGAGTGGGATTTTAACACCTTGAGTTTTCCTCTTCTTGATCCCACTTCTCCATTTCTCAAAGGCTGATACAGCATCAAGCATTTCCTCACTGGGCAAGAAAAGATGAATCTTGTGATGGCTCCTACCTCAGAGCCTATGCTTAAAAAGTTATCTTTCTCTTCTGTCCAGTAATTTAGCCAGTTGACCAAGCCAAATAAATTTCAGCAGAAGTGTATTGGTCACAGAAAAAGCTGATATTTTCCTCTTCTTGACCTGAGGCNGAGAGATGACAAATCCTGCTGTGGAGCTGGACCAGAAGACATTTGAAGGTCCCTTCCAACTCTGTGCAGCCTGCTGTGGGGTTGTACTCTAAAATATCAGCTTGAACTGCTTCATATTTTGTAGCCTGGAGTGGGATTTTAACACCTTGAGTTTTCCTCTTCTTGATCTGAAGCAGGTCCTACTTCTCCATTTCTCAAAGGCTGATAGAGCATCAAGCATTTCCTCACTGGGCAAGAAAAGATGGTTCTTGTGATGGCATTTGCTTAAAAAGTTATCTTTCTCTTCTGTCCAGTAATTTAGCCAGTTGACCAAGCCAAATAAATTTCAGCAGAAGTGTATTGGTCACAGAAAAAGCTGATATTTTCCTCTTCTTGACCTGAGGCAGGTCCCACTACCCCATTTCTCAAAAGCTGATACAGTGTCAAGCATTTCCTCTCTGGGCAAGAAAAGATGGTTCTTGTGATGGCATTTGCTTAAAAAGTTATCTTCCTATTCTGCTCAGTAATTTCCCTAGTTGACCAAGCCAAATAAATTTCACCAGAACTGTAGTGGTTAGAGGAAAAGCTGATGTCAAGCAAAGGCTGCACTTTTTTTGATGGGGCAATCTAACCTTTCCCCTCCTGGGCCTGCAGAGTAGAAATCTGTGGCAAGATATTCAGCCCTTATGCAAGTTCCCTGACTGACCCAGTTTCACATCCAGGCAGATGACACCTGTAGCCTGTCCAATCCACAGAACTGTTTCCTAAGTTGAGTTTTGTGGTTGTTCTGTTGTACCAAAAAGGACTTGAAGCCTGTGGTATGGCCAGCATGAGAAGCAATGCCACTAGCCTGCAGCAATTCATCATTCTCTATATGTATTCTTGGTACAAGAGTTTGTGAAGCTCTATAGTAAATTTTTCTAGAAAACTAATCCTTGTCAAAACTGTTTCTCATACCTACAACACTATTACCGTGTCTCTGTTTCCTGGGAGACCTGTGTGATTCACCTCTTAGAGTTGTAGGACTTTCTGCTTGTTCCTAATTCTTTAAAAACCCTAGAAGTTGCTGCATTGCATTATGAGTCTGGAAAACAAACAACTTCCAGCTCCTGCTGCAAGCAGCCTGGGCATTATTGAGGAGGTGGTTACCTCTGCTCTTGGTCTTGGGAAAAGGAGTGGTGAAAAAGGCTCTCAGGATTCTCTTCTCCTCCTTGCAGGTTCCTGGAACTAAAAAGAGGCCCCTGGAGCCAAAGCTTGGTCCTTATTTCAATAAATAATAGTTGTAAAAAAAATCCAAAACCCTCTAAGCTGAATTGTGCTCTGTTTTTGAGCGAAGTAGGATCTGTGGGAAATGAAAATTACAGTTTTGGAAGTGGGGGCACTTGTGTCCACATGAGATTCTGTCATGTTGGAACTTGATGATCTTTAAGGTCCCTTCCAACCCAAACTATTCTGATTCTATGAAGGGGTGACAGTACAGAGCTCAGCTGTGTGGGAAGCACCTTTGCATTCACCTGGGTTGTCAGACCAGCCCTCACAGCAGCTGAGGATCTACAGTTACCTTTTGCTTGTGGATTTATTGACCACACCACTTGTGTTTTGGTAGGTGTGGGAGAACTGGGAGGACCTCAACATNCTATTCTATGATTCTATGAAAGGGTGACAGTACAGAGCTCATTTGTGTGGGAAGCACCTTTGCATTCAGCAGCTAAGGATTCACAGTTACCTTTTGGTGCTTGTGGATTTATTGACCACACCACTTGTGTTTTGGTAGGTGTGGGAGAACTGGGAGGACCTCAACATAGCTTTTGTCTGCTCATAGGGATTCTCACTAGATGTTCCTGTGCATTAAGGGCTGTTCTGGAGCACATAGTCCAGTTCCTCATCCAAAAAGAAGGTTCAGGATTGCTCCAGTTGCACCAACTAGTGAACAGTTGGGATGTCTTGGAGAATAATTCTGAAAATACGGCAGAAATGGCAGTGTCAGCTCACCAGGGGTGGCTGTACATGCTGCAGTCAGAGCATGGCACTGATGGCTGTGTTGGTGTGGTTTCACTTCCATGTAACTTGCACATTGTTCTTTCCCATTGCATTGCACAACTCGCTCTGCTGACAGTTGTGCAGCTTGTCCTGATCCAGGCTTGTCCCACTGTTGCTCCCCAAGCTGTGAGACTGGTGCAATCACTCTGTGTTGGTGCTAGCAGTCAGGAAAACAAATAACATCATAGAATCATAGAGTTGGAAAGGACCTTCAAAGGTCATAGAGTCCAACCCCCAGCAATGAGCAGGGACATCCTGTGCTAGATCAGGTTCAGAGCCTCAGCAAGCCTGGCCTTGGATTTCTCAAGGGACTGGGTCTCCACCACCCCTCTGGGCAACTTGTCCTAGTGTCTCACCACCCTCATGGTGAAGAACTTTCTAATGGTGTGAGATTCTTGTACCATTTCATCACCTGTCTCCACTTGGCAATAATCCATGAGATTTGAGCTAAGTCGTAAGTCTCATAAAGTTCCAAGTCAAATAAAACCTCTTTTCACTGGGCTGTTCATGGTGTTCTGATGAAATTTAGTCATCAGTTCAGGAATTTCTTAATTCCAGGCTGATTGTGGGTATTCAGCTGATGCAGCTTTGCCAAAAAGAGGGAGGTGTGAAGCCAGTTTTTTAAAGGGTGGCATTTGGTGTGTAGTGGGAAATACTAGATCTCCATGACTGAAGAAGAGAAAGAAACCTGGAAGTGACAGTTTAGTTATAGAAGGGTCCCACTGGATTCTTCTTGGACAAACAGTTAACTATTAAAAAAACCATTCTGGAGGAAGCATCCAGCCAAACTTGAATTGCGAGGTGAAAAAACCTCCAATTTCTGCCCTGAATCAATTTGAACTGCCTTTGAAAGATGAGATGAACCTCTTGTTTGAAAGTATTGGTAGTGATGGCTACACTAGAGCTTCTTGTTTTGGCAGGAGTCAGGGAAATGGGCTGCACATCAGTAGGAAGACAGATGAATCTGCCACCCCACGTGCTCCACTTGTGTTTGTTTTGCCTCTGCTTTTCTCACACTGTTGGTTTTTCTTGGAATTAGCACTTGGACAGGCCTTGATTGTGAGCTGGATGTTACTTCAGTGTGACTAATTGCAGAGATATTTTTTATCTTAGCAGGGCTGAAAAGCTTTTTGTTTCACTAACCAGGACTCAAAGTGTATTTATGGCCACAATCTGTAGTAGATTCGAGTGCTTTTACAACAAAGCCCTTAATTTTGAAGGGATTTCAGTCTTCTTTATTATACATAACTTTGAATTTCTGGGTCAAAGATAAAGCACTAAGTGGTTTTTTTTCCAAAGAAATAAATGCTGACTCTTCCTTCCCCCTCTTGCTCTGGAGCTGACACAATTTGGCTGCAGTGTTTGAACATGGTTCCAGTTAAACCAATTTTGGAACATAGTTTGGTAGGCCAGCATGTAGTCCAAAAGAGCTAAATTTTAAAACCTAATTCTAAGCTGAAATTGTAGCTGTAGTGAGAGGGAGTGGTGTAAAACTCAAATTTTATGCTTGTTTCTCCTCTCTCCTCATTTTTTTCTGTGCTCAGGCTAGTGGAAACTCTGCTCAGACTTCTCCTGGATCTTCCAGCCTGATCCTCCCATCAGTGTGGATAGGAAATCTCATAATTAGTTCTTTGAGAAGTAGTTTACTTGTTAAATCATATTATCATTAGGTAAAATTTCACTTACCTTAAAAAATAAGTTCTGTAGAGCTCAGAGCACTGCAGATATCCCATCTTTTGCCATATCACTTCTTCCAGAACAGTGAAATCAGAGGCTGTTTCAATCCCCCTTGATACCTTCCAGTGTTGTACAAACATCCAATTTCAACTGCTTCATTTTATCTGCTGTTGCCTTTTGCAGCAAAATTTGCAACATGAAAGGATGGCTGCAGGATATTATTTTTAAGGTCTGTATAAAAGTGGCTGTGCATCCTTTTTTTCCCCACAGTGAAAATAAAATGTCTAGACTCTTCTGAAAGCTTTGCAAAGCCCTTATCCAGACAAATTAGTTCCATGAGTTTGAGCCACATCATCCTCAAGAACTGTCCAAATAAAAGGCATCACTAAGTCTTTTTACTCTTAGCTATAATACAAAACCCTGCTTGTTGTCTGAAAATCTTGACAGATGTAAAAAGATCATCAGTTACAGCCTGATTTTTTTTTCCTTCTTTTGTCTTTGTTTAACAGAAAGATTTTTGGTTCATATGGATGTTAAAAGGAAGATTTTTGGTTCATCTGAATGTTAAAAGTAATTCCCAGCAGAGTGGACATTCCCTTGCATAATAATTTGAGTTGTCTCTGGCCACTGCTGAGTTGTATTAGGCAAAATAAATTATGAGCTTTACCATGTAGCCTTTTATTCAGCATGTGCTGGATACCACTGCTTTTGTTGTACACCACATACTCAATTCTGATAAACTTTGAACAAAAAACATCTTCTGAATTCTGCTCACTTAGAATCCATCTCCTCTCATTTACACAAGTTTCTCCACATTTGTTTTAGCTCCAGGCAGCTAAGACTGTGAACATTATTTTATTTGGTCTTTTTTTTTTAACAAGAAAGGCAAGAAAGAAGGGAGAAAAAAAGAGTAGTCTGAATGAACCGAGTTCAGCTAAGTTTAGGAGGAGCCAGACAACTGGTTTTAGTGATTTCCCCAGTTGGATGATACCTCCATGCTCTGATGATGTGTTTTCTTTCTAATCAGGTTCAAACTGATTCTCAAGTGAATCATAAAATCACAGAATCATAGAGTTGGAAGGGACTTCAAAGGTCATCTAGTCCAGGGACATCCTGTACTAGATCAAGTTGTTCAGAGCCTCACCAAGCCTGGCCTTGGAAGTCTCCAGGGATGTGGCCTCCACCACCTCTTTGGGCAAGCTCTTCCAGTGTTTCACCACCCTCGTGATGAAGAACTTCTTCCTAGTGTATAACCTGAACCTGCCCTGCTCTGGTTTAAAACCATGGCTCCTCATCCTACTGCTAACAAAACTTTTAACTTTAATCCCATAAAAAAGCTTTCTGAAGGGTTTGGTGTGCATTATAGAGCTTTAGGATCTGGCAAAATGAAAGGCAGTGTGAAATTAACTCTTTAAGAAGTCACAGCACTGTCATCACATCACTAATCCCAGTGTGTGTTTTATGGTGATAGGCATGAAATGGTAGAGTAGCTGGCTCTGCTTTCTCAAGAGGCTTTTTTCTGACTGTTTGGGTGATTTATGGTCCAAAATTTGTAATGTCACACAGTCTCACAGAGAGCAAAGCTGTACTTAAAAAATAAATAGTGCAGTCTTTATTTTGAAGGAGTAGCTGCCTTTGATTTGTTTGATCTCTGGACTCTAGAGCTTTATTAACTGCATTTTTCTCCTTCTCTCATTCATGTTTTGGCTTAACAACTATCACATTGCAGTCCATTGCTGAGCCCACTAATATCCTTCAAGATTAAACCCATTTTTTATGTCCTGGACAGTTAGCTGTTGTCTGTCCTAAATAGCCTTTTAGAACTTTTATAAATATTTCTGGCTGTTGCATAGTTTGATGATGTGATGAGGTTTGTAATTCAGATCAGAAAAAAACCCTCTCCTAAGGACAGTTTTGAAGATGATGAATTCATCCTAATGTTTTGGTGATTTGGGGGGTTTTATTTCCATTTCTTTTTATCACAGAATCACAGAATATCAGGGATTAGAAGGGACCTCAAGAGATCATCTAGTCCAATCCCCCTGCCAGAGCAAGAACACCTAGACCAAGTCACACAGGAACTCATCCAGATGGGTTTTGAATGTTTCCAGATAAGGAGACTCCACAGCCTCTCTGGGCAGTGTTCTGTTTTAGGCAATTTTAGAGGAAATGAAATTTATTTGATTGTAGCCTTGTGAAGTCTTCCTCTTCCTGCTTAGAGCACTACTTAGCTGTGTATGATGTATAATAAGTTGCCTTTGAAATTTTTAAGAAGAAATTCCTCTTTATGTTTTGTGGCTATAATGACACTACTGTTTCTTTGACAGATTTTCACTCTCAGGTTTTTCTGAGGGCCTGTAAAAGAAGACAAAGGTGAAAAATTAGCCAAGGTATGTTTGCTGGTAAAGTGGTCATCACTAAAACTAGCTGAGAACTTTTTTACATCAGTCTTGCAAGATTTTACACCATTTATCCCAACTGTGTAAACTCCAATTCATTCTCTGTGTATTTGTTGATAATGCAGAATTATGGAAAGCTTCAAGTTTTAATGTGTTTCCAGGAGAAATTAGTAATTTTGTGACAAAAATCCCTTGTATTCTGAAAGCAAGTCGAGTTTGCAAATGCTACTAAACTGTTGATCAAATTCAATAAGCTTCAGGAAGCTGGTGAAATATTCTGCTTACTACTAGTAAGGAAAGTGATGTCATTTTAGAAATTAGAGATTTAGAAATTAATTTCTATGTCATTCTACCGCTCAATATTTTACAGGAAAGAGGTTGTATTTTAGTTACTCTGTTAATCAACAAGTATCAGATGTCAGAAGCTTTTTTTTTCAAGCAGTTGGTAAAATGATATGTCTTTCCTGGCTGTAATTTCCCACGAGGTTACTCTAGACCATTGCATTGCAAATAGCAACCTCACCTCTGTCCTGGCCACCCTTTTTTTTTATTCCCTGCCACAAGTAAGGGATGGTTTATGGATAGAACCTGTCTCTGCCCAGAGACTTGAACCCAAGTTGCTGCCATTGCCTCCAGGAAGGACAGTTTGATTGCAAAGTTGTGATAGATCCAATCAAGGCAGGTCCACCCAGACCTAAGGTGTCCTGATGCATTATGAGAAAATCTATATTTTTCACTCAAGCACCCACATAACATGTGGAAAGATATCTCTTTGATGATAACTAGTTTATTTGCAGGGTTTTTGAAGACCTGCCTTGTACACTTGGATTGTGTTTTATAAGTTGATAGAATTCTAAAATCTAATATTTTGTAGGATTTTTCTCTGTAACTTATTCACAGCATGGCCATTTAGAAAAAGCAAGTGAGAAAAAGAGGAGAAGCACCTCAGAATCATAGAATGGTTTGGGTTGGAAGGGACCTTAAAGATTATCCTGCTTCACTTAATAGAAAGTGTGAATGTGCAGTTAAAGGATAAATATGAAATAATTTGGTAACTGGATGTGCTTGATGTTTTCTGCTGATGATGTTCAATAAATAATAAGGAGAGGATGTTTGAGGGAATTCTTAGTTACCTGTGTGAAACCTTCTGGTGTGAGCAGAAGCTGCCACTCAAGATCATTTGGATCAAGGGAAGAAAGACTGAGGAAAGGAGGTGGCATAAAATGTTTGTGTTCACTGAGAATAGAATTAAAAGTTTTAAGTTTAATGGGATTTCTGTTGCCACCAGAGTGGAACTGGAAAACTGGTTTTCACCAGATGTTTATGTGTAGGAAGTGTCCCAGCCACTTCCCAGTTACGATGTGACCCAAATTACCCTGAAAACACAAAAATGTGTAATAGTTAGTGTGTTGGTGGGTTCTTCAAGTATTTTCCTACATGCCACATGGGTAGCCAGTGAAGTAGTTTCATAGGAACAATCATAGAATAATTTGGGTTGGAAGGGATCTTAAAGATCATTGGGTTCCAACCAATGGCTCACATGGCTTTTGTTTTTCTTTATGAGGAGAAGAGACTCCTGGAAAAATTGTTAAGCTGCTAGCTTTTCCTCCTGAAGAAAAAGTTGCAAGGAAAGAGCCATTTGTAATGCCAGGGTGGGAAAAGAGATACCAACAGGCACAAGTGGACTTTAGGATGTTCATGCTATCCCATACGTCATTTATTTTGCAGCAGATTCATCCCACTATGAACTTACGCTGGTGCATATGGTATATTATGTCCTGCAGAAATGTTTCTCCTGCTATTGCTAAACTTGTTCTGGGTTTGTACCAAGAGAAGATCTGGTTTCTCCAGGGGCACTTGCCAAAGTTTCAAGCTCTGTGCATTAAATCAGAGCTGCAGAGATGTGCAAAGCAGTAGCCTTCAGCATGGTTATGCAGCTGTCGTGCCTAGCTGTGGTTTGTTTAAAGAATCTTTCTTTCTTAAGGGAAGTTCCTAGAGGATTTTCTGTCTGTCTTTGGGAGATGCTGAGCAGGGCCTTGAGATCTGCAGTGCTCTGTTCTCTAACAAAATAGAGAACTGTTGGGAACTGGTTTTAGNGGAAGACCTCAAAGTGGGCTCCCAATACATGAAGGGGCTACAGGAAAGCTGGGGAGGGGCTGTTTGCCAGGGCATGGAGCAATGGTTTTAAACTAGTCCAGAGTAGGTTTAGGTAGACAGTAGGAATAGGTTCTTCACCTTAAGGGTGAAGGGTGGAGGCATTCAAGGCCAGGCTTGCTGAGGCTCTGAGCAACCTGATCTAGTGCAGGATATCCCTGCTCATTGCAGGGGGTTGGACTAGATGGCTTTTGAAGGTCCCTTCCAACTCTATGATTCTAAGAAAGTGTAGTCCTTAGAAAGCCAAGCACAGCAGAGTCACTTCCTTTAGCTGGTGCTTGGCCCCTTCAACATCAAGATCCTAGTGTGTGGCCATTTGAAGTATTGTTCATGTTTTATCTGTGAGGTATCACACATTATCAAGGTATTTCTTGACCTGCTTAGGTAGTACTGAGAAATTTGAAAACCTTCTCAGAAAGTTACCCAGTTGTTCTTCCTCCTCTGGCCGGGGGAATGGACTAGATGATCTTTTGAGTTCCCTTCCAACCCCTGATATTCTTCTGTGATTCTGTGAAGGTTATAACTTTCTCCAGGCTCCCTTCCTGATGCATTTAAATGTAATGGTGCTATTTAAAGCCAGGAATGAAAAGGGAACTCTCTGGCATCGTTTGCCTGGGTTATAAATAATGTTAGATGCTAGAATTTATATGATCTTGACATGAACAGTGTCTATTCAGAATGTCTGGCTGGGGTGCCTACACTGAATGTCAAAGGGTAATGCTGTGTAGCGAGGCTTCTAGAGTGACTTTGCTGTGACTTATTATTTTGGGGATTTCATGGTTGAAAGAAGTGGTGTTTGCTTCTGCAGGGTGGAGAAAGAGCTCCTGAGGAATGTGGGGTGGTCTTAGCACCACCAACTTCAGAGCAGGGAATGCTGCCCTAAAGCTTCTGGGGTTACGCCTTGCCAGTGGAGTTTATTTATACTGTGTGAACTAACTACTAGTGTTTATGTTGGGTGGTATTGTTCTGTTTGGACAAGCCAAAAATAAATCCCAGCAGTACTCTCAGTACACTGGTTCTGTCTGGTGCTGAGTGATGCCTGCCACTGGTCCTGGGTACATCCTGGTCCCACTTCCACACAAAATGGAAGCAAAAAGCTGCTCTGATTTAATTTCTCAAGCCCATCAATGAATCCTGCTTTAGATTTTCTGCTGTTATTTCAGAGAAATGTTTAGTCAAAACCTTTATGTGAGTCTCTCTTAAATTAATTCTTATTGCTCTTGGCTTCTAGAGTAATGGATGTGAATTGGAAGAGTGGAGCAATTTCCAATATCATCCGTGATTTACTCTTAAATTAGATATATTCATCCTTTCTGCTTCCCTGTGTTCTTCCTTCCTTGGCTCCTATAGAAAAAAAAAAAAGAGACAAGTCCGCTTTTAAAATATGAAATTTAATTACAGCAAAAAACTTTCAATAAATCAGGACNAGGTGTCGTCATGGCAGGGGATTGGAACTTGATGATCTTTAAGATCCCTTTCAACCCAAATCATTCTATTATTCTAAGATAAATGAAATAGGGAATATAAACTATGTGTGAATCCAATTCTTGGACTTCTGTAAGCAAGAGAAAGCAAATTTTTCTTCTAAAAACTCTTATAATTGTCATATAGTTAATACACACCTTTGATATTTCATTCTGGGAAAGATGTGACACCTTGATTAGGTGATCTTGTCCCTTTTGCGATGGCATCTTTTCCAAAGTCATATAGAAACAAGTAAAAATGTAGTAGGAACTCCTTCCCTTGTGCTCCATGTTCCTTGTCTAAGTGAAGCAATTTCCAATATCATCCATGATTTACTCTTAAATTAGATATATTCATCCTTTCTCCTTCACTGTGTTCTTCCTTCCTTGGCTCCTATAGAAAAAAAAAAAGAGACAAGTCCACTTTTAAAATATGAAATTTAATTACAGCAAAAACCTTTCAATAAATCAGAACAGAAAATTAATTGTAATGGGCTAATT
>VZTY01020791.1:2064-17098 GCA_013400935.1 Turnix velox
CCAAACCATTCTGTGATTCTGTGTGGAGCAGCTGTACTTGTTGCAGGAGTCCACACAGAGATAAACACACTTTTTGTTTCCTGCCACTTCAAATAGTGGTTTGCAGCTTGTGTTCAGGAACAGCTTCAACAAGGCTGGCACTTGCTAGGTTTATCACCCCAGTGGAAGTGCTTACAGAAAGATGCCTGGCAAGTGTAGGGTTTAAAAGAAAATAGATTGTGGTATGGTGTTTGCAATTGGGAATGAGGATTTAAGCCTCTGTATGGAGTTGTGGCATGAAGGGCTGTAGAATGTGATGTAGGCTTTAATAGAGGTGTTTTAAAAAATATGTGTTCTGACAGATGAAAATAGGTGTAGAGATGAGGCTTTTGAGCTCTGGCTGAAGCAAGCGCATGCTGATGCTGCAAGGAGCACCTGCAGAGTGTGTTGTGCTTGTTTTTCTCCTTTTGCAATGTAATTTACCTTTTTGCATGTTCTATTCTCATCTAGTAGATTGATTGCTAGCTTCAGTGTAGGGTTGGGAGATGCACTGCAGCTCTATTTCTACCACTGGCTGTTTCTGCATGTTTAGGTGAAGTTAGTGGGACATCAACCCAGCTATGAAAAGAGTTAGCTCAAGGAAGAATAGCACCTGAGTGCATGATCCTACTGTGTTTGTGTGTTTGCTTCTAACTTGGGCTAGTTATAAAATGGGAATACCAAGTCATTCCTTGTTGCTTTCTATTAGAAAATCAGAACTTGGTCCTTTACTCCTCAAAGGAGGATTCCAGTGCTTAAGGCACCATAAACTGCTTCCCCATCTTCATTGCTAAAGTATTTCAATGTAGTTTTTTTATCTCTGGTGCATCTGTATAAACCCAATAAATTTAAATTCTAACCATCTTCAACCCTTCACCCTCCTGCCAGTGATTAATTCATAGTCTGTTCCAGTACCACTCAGTGCAGGCTTAATCGGATCTTCAGTCGTGGATGTTAACTACAACATCTGTAATGGTTGCATAAAAACCAGTAAGAGCCTGATGCTGTATAAAATCACTCTCATTACATCATTTTGAGACTGTAAGTAGCCATTCTGCTCAGAAAACAGGATTAGGGTGAAGTATTCTCTAAACACACTTAATCCATAACTAAAATAATATTCATTACTGCTACCCTGTTTTAGGAGACAAATGTTTTATTTAAGCTGAGGATGACCTTTCTGAATAGGTCCTGTGTAAGTCACATTATATAATTGAAATCCATAATGAGAAAGATGAGCTGGAACTTGTAATACAGTGAAATTATATGTCAGATAGGAGACATTCGTGTCAGAGGTGTCACCACTCTTTTAGAGAGTTGCTCCACTGCAGCTGGCAAGGATAAAATTGTGATGTCTTTCCTAGAAAATTATACTGTGGTATCTGTTGGAGTGATCCAAATCCTGGGCTGCATCAAAGGAAGTGTGGCCAGCAGGTCAAGGGAGGTGAGACCCCAACTGGAGTTACCGTGCCCACTTCTGGAGCCCTGAACATAAGAAGGACATTGAGCTGTTGGAGTGGGTCCAGAGGTGGTCAGGAAGATGATGAGAGGGCTGGAGCACCTCCCTTCTGAGGACAGGCTAAAGGAGATGGGGCTGTTCAGCCTGGAGAAGAGGAGACTCAGGGGGGACCTCAGAGTAGCTTCTCAATACCTGAAGGGGGCAACAGAAAGGCTGGGGTGGGGTCCAGGAAGGCAGGACTAGGAGTAATAGATGCAAATTGGAAGAGGGGAGATTTAGGCAGGAGATAAGAAAGAAGCTCTTTACTAATGATAGTTAAGGTCCCTTCCAACCCAAACCATTCTATGATCCAGCCCGTGTCCTCCCTTGATATACCTGGCTGAGGCATCACTTTTCAGACCATTGACTGTCTGCTGGTATTCCCACAATGTCTGTTGCAGCCACAGTTTTGGCTCATGCTCCAGGCCTGAACTGGAGGACTCCAGAGCTAAAACAATGAGCTCCAGCAGAAGAGCCAAGCTCCTGCCATGGATGGCTGTTACAACACATATGCTCTGCGTGTTCACAAGAGGATGGACATGAACAGTGATGCTGTGTTTTTCTCCGTACACAAAGGCTGTCTGTGTGCTCTGTCAGAAATGCTTCTGGACTGGAAACAACCGTGGGATCTTTGTCACTGAGCCTGCTGTGGAAGAGCCATGCTGATGGCTGCCTTTAATTGCAGAGAACACAAAATGGCTGCCCGTTTCTACAGCAGCAGAGCTGCAGTGCTGTGCAGAGAAAAGGCAAGCATGGCAGCTATACCATGAACTTGCACAACTTGCTTAGATGACCCAATTGTTAGTCCCAATTAGGAATTAAAAATAATTATGTCTATAGAATAGTTTAGATTGGAAGGAACCTTAAAGATCATCTAGTTCCAATTCCCCTGCCATGGGCAGAGACACCTTCCACTACACCAGGTTGCTCAGCCTTAAACGCCTGAGGGACTGAGGGGGCATCCACAGCCTCTCTGGGCCACCTCTTCCAGTGTTTAGCATATCACCTTTCCAAACCGTCCTTTCTTATCTCCAGCTTGAATCTCCCCTCTTCCAATTTGCATCCATTATTCCTAGTCCTGCCAACACATACCCTATTAAAAAGTTCTACCTCAGCCTTTCTGTAGCCCCCTGCAGGTATTGAGGAGACACTATGAGGTACCTCCTGAGCCTTCTCTTCTCCAGGCAACAAAGTTTTAAAGCTTTTCTATGACTGTTTAGGTGTTTGTGAGGAGCTCTTTTGTAGATCACAGAACCACAGAATGTCAGGGATTGGAAGGGACCTCAAGATGTCATCTGCCAGCGCAGGAACACCCAGATCAGGTCACACAGGAAGGCATCCAGGTGGGGTTTGAATGTCTCCAGAGAAAGAGACCCCACACCCTCTCTGGGCAGCCTGGGACACTCTTCTCTCTATGAAAAAGGTTTTTCTTCTATTTCTCTGGAACCTCCTGTGTTCCAACTTGCACACATTGCCCCTTGTCCTGTCATTGGAGGTCACTAAGAAAAGCCTGGCTCCATCCTCCTGACACTCACCCTTTTCATATTTATAAACATTAATGAGGTCACCCCTCAGTCTCCTCCAAGATGGAAGGCATGGGGGATTTGTACCTTTGAAATAGTGATGTTAAAAGGGCCAAACCATTTGTGCCTTTTGACAGCAAGGGAACAAGGAGATCTGTCACCTTGACCTGCTGGGTCTGCGACTGAAGAAGCTCCTGGGAGCATTGGCCCTGCTGCTTTGGCTGGAGGTGAGCAGGACCAGCTGCACTCAGCTGAAAGGCAGTGGCAGGACCTTTTGTGGGGTGAAACATGAGTGTTTTGCTTGCCCTCTACTAGGAACAGGCTAATACAAGTCTTGGTTTCGGGTTTGTACTTAAAAAAAAAAAAAATTCCCTGATTGCAGAGATTTGATAGAGCACGAGGTGGCAGCAATGCTCTACTCTTTTGCTTTCGTCCTCCTGTAGTTGAACAGACATGAAGTCAGAGCTGCAGGATGCGAAGCTGAGATTTTTATTTCCTTGTAGATAATTTCAACCTTAGCTCCCCACTCGTTCTTCCTGTTTTCCTCTGAGGTCTGGCGATTTGGGACTAAGTGTGAAGCAAGTCTGAGTCCGGTACCTCCATCCACAAAAGAATACAGAACTGCATGTATTTGAGGTTGATGCTGTAGGAAAATGGCCAGGAGTGAGCTTTTAGGTTCAGTTAAGTTGTGCTCACTAACCCTAAGTTCACTGTGAAACCTGTGCTGCCTCAGAACCCATAAACCCACAGGACTGACAGACACACAGTCTTGGTGCACACACTACAGCACACAGCTCATGCTCTTCTTTCTTACTGAAAAGGTGGGATATTTGAGAGGGCTGAGTTTTCTAAAGACTTTTAAATCAGATATGGATATTGACCTCTGATAGGCTTTGCTCAGGAGCACTGTGTTGGTGATAAGAACTTCTGTAGTTCCCAGCTACTGCAGTTTTGCTGCACTTGGCCAGAACTTGACCTAGAATCATGGAATGGTTTGGATTGGAAGAGACCTTAAAGATCATCTAGTTCCAACCCCTGTGCCATCGGCAGGGACAACTCCCACCACACCAGGTTGGTCAATGCCTCATCCAGCCTGGCCTTAAAAACCTTCAGGAACTGAGGGGGCATCCACAACCTCTCTGGGCAATCTCTTCCAGCGTCTCACCACCCTCACTGGAAAGAACTTCTTTCCAGCCTAAGTCTCCTTTCCCAATTTGCATCCATTACTCCTAGTCCTGCCATCCTGGACCCTATTAAAAAGAAGCCTCTTGATCTTGTGGATCCCTCTGAAGCGCTGGAAGTTGTGTCTGTGTTTGCCTAAAGGGCTGTCAGTGCAGCGGGGAGGGAGGACCATGCCATGTTCTCATTCCTTTAGGTGAGGAAGACCTCATGTGGAACACTCGAGGGCCCGGCAGATGTCACTCTTGTCTCGCAGGAGAAGGCTGTGTGAGGAGAACTCCCCCATTCCCAGGGCTGCCTTCCCTTTTGCTCCCCGCCGTGACACTGTCTTGGTGTCGTTGTCTTCTGCTCTGCTGCAGTGTTTTGCTTCAGTTGTGTGTGCCATGGGAGGAAAAGAGGATGATGTTCTTGTGCCTGAAAGTACAACGTGTAACTGCCCAGTGTTACTGGCTTTGGGATGCACAAATTCCACATTTAGTACAGTTTACAGGCAGCTATTTCAGAAGCATCCACCCCATGTCTGTGAGACAGCCTATCATGGCTTAGACAGCATCTGTGATTTGCCTGTATCTGTCTGATTAATTTTCTGAGTAAGCAATTATACATCGATGGTTATTTTAGTGCTCTGGCAACAGCACTTAATTCTTGCTGTATTTCAAAGTGTGCAAACGATGCCACTTTCATCCTTCTAGGTGACAGATACTGTGTGTTAGACCTTGAGTTAGTTTCTTGCCTTGGGCCTTGTCCCCAAGGGTTACCAAAGGTGTCCAGTGGCACTTCATTGGTGGAGTGAAACACACATGAAAAATTGCTCCTTGTCCTGCTTTGTCCCAGAGAGGGGTCTGGGTTATGAGATGGTATTTTGGCCCTACTGTGAGAGAAGCAAAGGCTTGTTGGACTCATGTTGATTGTGGAACTTTCTCCTGATTGACCTTTGATTCAATTGATTTATTTAAAAGATTTTTTTTTACGATCTTAGGAACTGGGACACTTATTTTGCCAGCTTATTTCTACATTGTCTAATACAGCCTAAAGCACTGTTTGACCATGGAGAGTATGTGGTGTTGAGAAATATCAAAGCCTGCCTTGCTATTTTTGACATCTGTAAACCCATCCATATGTGGCTTTCTGTATACAGTAAGAAAGTTGTATCATTGGTCAAAAAAAAGCAGACTGTAGCTATTAAACATATGCTGAAGCTCAGTTTCCATTAATTTTATGTACCATGCATAGCTGGAGAATACACTTCACAAACAGGAGATTCCTTATGGAAGGAGAACTGGGATTCGAGATCCCATATGTTTTGTATCACTTCCTTGTCTTGACTCCAGTTTAAAAGTACTGAAGTGCTTTTTGGTAAAGAAACACCCCACACCCCCCTGTATCTATTTTTTTTTTTGCCTTCCCTTCAAATGCTTTCACAAAATGTTAGCTTTGGAATTATTAGCATCATTCTTGTGGTGCCGAAGTGTAATGGGAAACAGAGGTACTGGCACTCCAAGCTACTGGAGTGGTTTTTGCTACCTGTGGGCTTTGTTCCTTGGTCTGCAGGCTGACTTGTGCCTGTTCCTGCAAGGATGGCCATCCACAGAGCTTTGTGTTTTGGGCCAGGATTCAATAGTCTGTGAACCAGAGAGCTGTTCATTGGGATGTATTTACTCTGGCATGAGCCAAGGCTGTCCTAGTTATGCAGTGCTGGCTGGGCTGCCTTCTTGGGAGGAAGAATCAGCAGAGTAGTAGACATACCATATACTAGTAGAGATGCCTGCC
This sequence comes from Turnix velox, assembly GCA_013400935.1. Classification (NCBI taxonomy): domain Eukaryota; kingdom Metazoa; phylum Chordata; class Aves; order Charadriiformes; family Turnicidae; genus Turnix; species Turnix velox. Next base: position 8,053 of record VZTY01020791.1, read on the forward strand.
TGCGCATACAGCCATGCTTTTGTTTCTCTGTATGGACATTCCCTGGGAAGGCACCATGCCAGGAAGTTTTAGGCATGTGTGTGGTACTTTGTTTCTTGAACTGTGGTTAAGCTGAGCCTTTTAGGCCTGGCAGGTATCACAGAGCATCTCTGTGGCTTTGATGTGTGTTTGACAGGCAGGGTTTTTTTGTGGCTGTTGACTCCTCCATTCCTTCCTCCCAGTTACACAGAATGTTGGAGATTGGAAGGGACCTCAAGAGATCATCCAGTCCCATCCCCCTGCCAAAGCAGGAACACCCAGATCAGGTCACACAGGAAGGCATCCAGCTGGGGTTTGAATGTCTCCAGAGAAGCAGACCTTCTCTGGGCACCCTGGGACACTCTTCTCTTACCATAATTATGAAAATGTTTTTTTCTTGCATTTCTGTGGAACATACTGTGTTCTCACCAGGACAGAGTAGAGGAGAACTATTGGAATGTTTACACCACTTAATGTCCAATGTTTAGCATGTTGCTTTAGATGGACACCTTTTGTATGTGCATCATTGGGTCAAGCCACTCATTGAGTTCCTTTGTGTGTACAGACCTAAGCCTGCCTTCTGCCAAAGCAATTAAATTCTAGAAGTGCACCACAACTCCAGCATCAGTCAGCAATGTCAAAATCTGCTTGTGTAGCAGTGGGTAAACTGTTCTTTTCCTCTTGTGACTTGTGTGTGTGCGCTCTCTTTTCCTGTTTCTTGGTGGATACTTGTCAAATGCTGTAACGTGAAGTTAAACATTTGACTCGGGGAGAATGACACATTGACACTTTTCATAATAATTGCTTCCTACACTGGAAACCTCCAGCTGTTTTGGTGGAAATAACATGATGTGATTGTGACAATAATACAGTCCCAAAGCCTGCAGACTGAAAATAGAAGCTTCTAGGTCCAATTTTAGATAAAAAGTTGTTTTAATCTTCATGATGCTGATCATGAGGATGACTAGGTATGGAAAATAAAGGAATCCCTTGAAAATTCTTCTGGTTGTTTGCACATATGAATAAGTAGTATTTGGATGGCTTTCTGAATAAGGATTATTTTTATGTCTTTGCAGCAGTAAGCATCCTTTGTGGAGGAGGAGGACTTTTTACTTTGTACAGTTCAAATTGCAAGATCACCTGCTCAATGCTGATGCCCTAAATGGGGACAGCAAAAGGATCTTGGAGACTATTTCCCTCTGAGAAGATGATGTGGCCAGTCTAAATTGAAAGGGAGGTCATTTGAAGGATAGCCTGTAGTGTGTCAGCCTTGAGTAGCTTTCCAGTCTATAAGCAAAACTACTGATGTAAATAACAATCATTGAATTTAGAGCTTAATGGGGAATATTTATTTTTAGTATTTTATCTCCACATGAAGTATTAAAGACTGGCCTTTAAATGACACAGAACAATTCATTATCTATTGATTTGGAATTGGTGTCTCTATCCAACCTCACCCTTCCCAATAAAAACATATGAACACATGTCTGATAAATCTTCTGTGTCTCTAATGGCCTCTTGATCATTCTTCATACACAGCAGCAATTAGTGATCTTGAAATAGTCTGCTGATTGAAGTTAAAAGTGCTGCTTATTGTTATGATTTTTTCACCCCCTTCAGCACTAGGATGCAACAGATAGGACTCTACTGAGATTTTCCTGGACATCCATTGCCAAGATCTCAGCATCAAGAGGGTGAAGGATCTGCTTAATTGTGTTCTAAAGAGATTGTGTATCTTTTTGATGACAAAGTAATCAGTGATTCAGAGTAATCACTGAAAAAAGGCATTTGTTTAAAACTCTAGAAAGGCAGGTGGGCAGCAGTGCAGTAGGCATTGAGATGATGCCAGAAGTCCCATCTTGTAACTTCCTTAAGATATGGATTAAAATCAGTTTAGTTCCTTGTGTTTTTTCAAAGTAACAGAGTCACTAATGGGGTAACCACTGGAAAAAACAACTCTTGTGACTGAAATGTGCTATTAAACATAGTCTAGTTTAAGGAAATACAAAGTACAGGGACTTGAAAGTAATTTAGGCTGTGAGAACATGGTCCTCAGGGGAACCTGGTCATAGAAAAAACCAGGATATTTTTTATTATTCTACCTGATCTCTCTTCAGAGTCCTTATTACTGCTCTTTCATGCTTCTCTGAGTGTAAAGTCATGGATTTTTACATATCCAGAATAAATCCTCTGCTCTTACTGGAAGGTGGTACTGAATACCAGGCAACTAGAAATTATATTCCAGAATTTTTCTGCTTAAATTGTAGCACTTGCAGAATTTGTATTTTGCTGATCATAAGATTAATCTAGCATTTCTTTCTCATATTTCTGTCTCCATAATGTCCTAGTTTTTCCATAGCTCAGTACTTAAGACAGATACTTTATTATTTAGGAGTATGACTTTTTAATAGGATATGTGATGGAAGGACTAGGAATAACGGATGTAAATTGGAAGAGCGAAGATTTAGGCTAGAGAGAAGAAAGAAGTTCTTTCCTGTGAAGGTGGTGACACACTGGAAGAGGTTGCCCAGAGAGGTTGTGGATGCCCCCTCAATCTCTGGAGGTGTTTAAAGCCAGGCTGGATGAGGCATTGGGCAACCTGCTGTAGTGGGAGGTGTCCCTGCCCATGGCAGGGTGTTGAAACTAGATGATCTTTAATGTCTCTTCCAACCCAAACCATTCTGAGATGCTATGACTATTAGTGAGTAACCACATTCTAGGTTTTTAATGTAGTACATCTTGCTCAATCTGTTAAACTGAGGCCTTCAGATCTTCTGTCCACAGTAATAGCACCATTTTTTCATCCCTACTTCCAATTCTTTGTTGGTGACTCATACCACACGTCGACACCATTTATCCTCATTCCAGCAGTCCCATTTACATATTGCTACCATCACACTGAGAGTTCTGATAAATTTCCTTCAGAGGCAGAAAGCTATTTAAATAATGGCTGTGTCTAAAACTGTCATCTTAATACCTCTGAGCTTGTCATCTTCCTGCAGCTTGTTACTCATCTTTTAATGATATCCAGTTACTGATGTTCTCCTGCATGGCTGTCTCTGGGAATTTGTGACTTTTCTGTTGCCTGTAGTAACACTGCAAGCACTTGCAGTCCCTTAGAGTTTGTTGTAAGTGTGCTGAAACTGAGTCTTCTCGTGTGCTGGTGAGCACCTTCTTCCACGCCTGTTTGGCTGTTCTCTCAACAGAGCAGTGTGAGAGTTTTCATCTGCTTTGTCACAGTAGAAAGCTTTTGCTTTTGTCATGCATGTGTCCAAGTCATGAGTCCAACTCATTTGTCATGAGTGTGACCCAAGCACTTGTCAGTGAGATTCTGTTCAGGACTATCTCTTCTGTAACAGCTTTATTTTTTCCATGTCAGTATTTATCCATATTTTTTGCGCTGAAGAATCATAGAATGGTTTGTCTTGAAAGGGAACTTAAAGATCATCTAGTTCCAACCTCCTTGCCATAGGCAGGGACACCTCCACTAGAACAGGTTGCTCAGTGCCTCATCCATCCTGGCCTTAAACATCTCCACGGAGGGGGCATCCACAGCCTCTGGGCAACCTCTTCCAGTGTCTCACCACCCTCACAGTAAAGAGCTTCTTTCTTCTCTCCAGCCTAAATCTCCCCTCTTCCAGTTTGCAGTACTGATGATGAGAGGAAATCATTGAATCAACAGTGCTATTTGTTTTGACCTAGAAAATGAGATGCTAAATCTGTGCAAAGCTGTGGAATGGAGACCAAAGCATTAATGGCGGTCAAATGCTCAAATCCCCTTGATTTCTTAGGGATTTGCTGATTTCAGCAGGTTACAACACTCTTAGCTTCTCCTCCAGAACAGAAAATGCCTGATTAAGCATACAGGTGGTTTCACTGATGATAGTTGGAAGAGACCACCTGTGGAAGAGACCTTGAGGATCATCTCTTCATGACATGAAAGAAATAAAATTTCAGCAATGCCTTGGTGGGTATAGTATGTGAGCCCGCTTTCAAGACAGGTAAAAATTTATAGAACTTTCTGAAGATGGTCATGTGAGAGCCTGATTCCCCCCATATCTCCTCCTCTATGTATGCTGAAAATAAGAACTTTTCTTATGCTCCTCCATATCAGTCATCTGTTTGGAAAATTGTATGTGCTTTCATCATTTGGTATTATTTATGGGTGTGAGCATCCACACAGAGTGATGATACATTCACACTGCCCACAGCCTAATAAAAAATGCATTCTTCAGAAGCTACAGTCAAGCTAAAATAGGGTAGAAAATACCAAGACAAGAAAACATTTGCCATCCATTTTTCTCCTTTCTTCTGTCTTTTGAGTTGCATGTAGAATTTTGTGTTCTAGATGTAAGCAAACAGACTGTCTCACTGTAAGATACTGCAATTTCTCACCCTGTGCAACATCCCAGTGATTCCAGTACCTAGGCTGTGTGAGCTCATGCTGTGTTGTTGGAGCACAGACAGTCTGGCAGGTGGCTGCACAGTGTCTAATTACGAAAGGGTAACATGGGTTTCTGTTGTACATGTATGCAAACATAAATCAAGCAGGAGGTAATGAAAAAAAATCCTTTGTCCAAATTGAGCTGCAAAAAAGGGAAGAATTAGACAGCAGTGATTTTGCTGAACTTTCGTACCAGGTGTCTCCTCTGTGGGAGCTGTGACACTTCTGTCTGTTCAACTTGTATCAGATGTGGAGAAAAATCAGACCTGTGTCCTGTGACCTGAACCAGGAGGTGTGAATTGCATTCTCCTCTCTGGTGTTTGTGTTCAGCTTCTCTTTGTAAGCATCAGTTCCAGCAGGCATTTAATTTTGATGGGTGGATATCGGTGAACTTTGTGTTTTTTGTTTTTTTTTTTTGTTTTTTTAAAGAGTAAAACTTCTGTAACAGGCCACATCTGAAGTACTGTGTCCAGTTCTGGGGCCCTCAGTTCAAGAAGGACAGGGAACTGCTGGAGAGAGTCTAATGCAGAGCCACAAAGATGATGAAGGGATTGGAGCATCTCCCTTCTGAGAAAAGGCTGAGGGAGCTGGGTCTCTTTAGCTTGGAAAAGAGGAGACTGAGGGGTGGCCTCATTCAGGTCTATAATGGAAAGGCTGAGTGTCAGGAGGGATTCTGTGAAAGTGTTCTGTGCATCAGCTAACTGCATCAGAAAAGGAAGTTTCTGAGCTACAAAATACTACATAATTTTTATTTTAGTTTAGTTGACTGTTCCCAGATTCAAGTCCAGTTTATGTGTGACATTGGTATTTTTGGTACTTTGAGATTTCCAGTGGAACTTGGACACTTGTTGCTCTGAGCTCTGCACAGAATATATGCCTCCACTAAAGAACTGAAGTTCAGTATCCAACAAAGGACTGGAGCCTGTAGTCAGATGTCTGCCTGGATGGAGGTCTGCTCCAAGTCCAGCATCTCACAGAAAGGAGAGGGTTACTTCCTAATTGAAATATTCATGTTTAATACTGCCATTGGTTTGTGAAAAAACTGAAAGAATGCAATAGAAACAGAATCAGGGCTCCAACTACTTGTATCTGAGTTTATCTCTTTAGTCTATTATTGGAGGTGAAAACGTAGAATTTGGATTGTGGTTGGTGATTTGGGCCGCTTTTGAGGCCACTGACAAAAGTGATGGCACTTGCTAAAAAATGAAGCCTTTGAGATATCTGAGAACTATTTAATTTCATTTTGCAATCTGGCACTGGGGGTGCTAAGGAATGTCTTTCTTCTGATTTTTGTCTGTGACTAATTGATGAATAAATTAATAGACTGCTAACATGAAATGAGAACTGAATTATTTATACTTGTATTTCTTTTTTTTTTAAAGACATGTAAATCATGAGCAAATAGTGGTAAGAAATTTTGGCTGGTGTGAAGTCAATGATGGACTGAGGCACTGGATCTAGGTGTTTTAATAATATGCCTGACCAACTGGAGTGTGTGTGTATTTATGCAGGAGTGCCCTGAATACCTAGAAAATGGTCTTTTAAATGTACCTGATAAATTGCAATGTCTCATTGAATCTGTTTGACTCAAGGACTTGCAGAGGAATAATTCCTGTCTACAGGAAAGTCAATTAGATACACAAAGATTGTGAAATCACTGTGGAGAAAACCATGTTTGAAGGTTTCTTTGTTTGATTTAGGCCTTCAGGTGTCTGTGATTTTCACCATCCTTCCTCGGTTGTCACTAAAAGGGGAGATATAAAATACCAGTGAGTACTTGTGTGTATGTACTTTCAAAGGTAAAGAACTGGGTTTTTTCATCAAAGCCACATCCACACAAATGGGTGAAAAGAATTAAATACTAGATACTTCATCATGCTTAGGACAAGGGGCAATGGTTTGAAACTAGAGCAGGGCAGGGTTAGATGAAATATGAGGAAGAAGTTCTTCCCCATGAGGGTAGTAAGACACTGGCCCAGGTTGCCCAGAGAGGTGGTGGAGGTCCCATCTCTAGAGACATTCAAGGCCAGGCTTGATGAGGCTCAGAGCAACCTGATCTAGTGCAAGATGTCCATGGTTGGACTAGATGACCTTTAAAGGTCCCTTCCAACTCTAGGATTTAAAAATCAAGGCTGTATCTGTGTTGTGGTTTGGAAGGACAGTACCAAGTTATAGCAGAAAGTACTTTCCTATTCAGAGGGAGTTCAAGTGGAGAAGAAAGGCAATGCTTTGGCCCTAAGCTGCACTGAGGCCTGTCACAGGTCCTCTGGGAACCCCTGGAGAAGCCCTGGTGGAGGCTTCTCTCTCATCTTCCTCGCTTTAGCTTTGTTGTTATCTGTTGAGTCTGTAAATATTCAGAAAACACTCTGTCTTGAGATGTGTACAGCAAGTAGCACATAAGTTCTTGCTCTCAGGGCACGGTGGTGATATGAATAATAATCTTTTGCCTGGGAAGCAAAGCACGTTTTCCTTTTGCAGCTTTCCAGCACTTTACATTCCTCTGCTGTCCTGGGTTAGGTGCTCTCAGCAGCAGGAGTAGAATCCACTGAAATATCTTCTCGTATGCTATGGGTTTGTGTCTCCACTTCCACAGCCATGTAAATCAGAAGTAACTCTGCTGAAATCAGTGTTTTAGGTACTGGTACAGAAGCGTGGGAGAGAAGAACAGATTTATTTTGAAAAATGGGAACGGCAGCTTTGCTTAACGTTTCTTTTCTTGCATTTAAAAACTCCCACCAAATGTGTTGATGAATTTTTTCTAATGGGCTCTAAAGACTCAGCCCTTAAAATGAGCATGTTCATGAATAAAAGAATTCTCGCTGGCAAGGGAGAACTGACAGAAAATACGCTTAATTTATGATACTAAGAAAGAAATAATGATGTAATAAATGAGTTAGTTTTGCCATTCGATTATGCAGCTAACGTTGTGAGGACTACAATCTTCATTTCCAGTTCCTATTTTTTTTCCTTGCCACAACATAGAAATACTGCAAAGTAGTTACTATTTTAAAATAGGTGAGTGCTGTGAAAAGAGCAGTTCCCCTTGGTCTGTCCCACATTAACTTGTGTGATGCCATGGGAATGGTGTTGGCCACTACATGTGTCAGGTACCCACATGCTGACCCCATCAGCCTGCTGGTCTCTTCTCATGAGATAATATGGATAATGTCCAGGAGGGAGAAGGCTGCTTCATGTCCATGGATGCCCTTGTTATAGTTTTCTCTAAGATACTCATAGGACTAGAACATTCAATGGCATCCTGGGGTATATGAGGAGTGTAGTCAGTAGGTTGAGAGAGGTTCTCCTCCTCCTCTACTGTGCCCTGGTGAGACCACATCTGGAGCGTTGTGTTCAGTTCAGTTAGGACAGGGTACTGCTTGAGAGAGTCCAGTGCAGAGACACAGAGATGATGAAGGGATTGGAATATCTCCCTTCTGAGGGAGCTGGGTCTCTTTAGCTTAGAGAAGACTGAGGGGTGACTTCATAAATGTTTATAAATATGGAAAGGCTGAGTGTCAGGAGGAGCAAGTGTCACTGAGGCTCTTCTCAGTGACCTCCCATGATAGGACAAAGGGTAATGGGTGCAAGCCAGAACACAGCAGTTTCCACAGAAATATTATAAAAAACATTTTCATAGAGGAGGTGAGAGAAGAGTGTCCCAGGCTGCCCAGAGAGGGTGTGGGGTATCCTTCTCTGGAGACATTCAAACCCTGCCTGAACACCTTCCTGTGTGACCTGAGCTGGATGTTCCTGCTCTGGCAGGGTGTTGGAACTAGATGATCTCTTGAAGTCCAATCACTGACATTCTGTGATTCTATAAATTTTTTCCCTTGTAAGGTAAAAGAATTCTGGTTTTCATATTTTGACATGACCAAAACAAACAAAAAAAAAGCATTAAGGGCTCAGTGTTGTTTCTGAGATCATATAGGGGTCTTGTAAAAAATGTTAGAGACTCTTTGAATCATAGAACAGCATCATAGAATGGTTTGGGTTGGAAGGGACCTTGAAGATCATCTAGTTCCAACCCCCTGCCATGGGCAGAGTTACTTTAAATTTGGAGAAAGATAGACAACATCTTCTTTCCTCTCCAAAACAATCTTCCTCAGTTTATTCTCTGTTATTCCTCTGTAATCTTGACTGTTATGAGCTTGTCTGAGTAACATGAAGGATAAATTCCATCAGAGCCCCTGCTTCTGCTAGTCCTCAGGTCTTTGCTTTTGATTTTGCTGGTCTGATGATTTATCTCTTGACTTCCTTTTTGCAAAAGATTTGATGCATGTGCTAGGGGCAAAAATGTATTAGTGTGCTAGAGAAATCAGGATCTATATTTTATTGAAATGTAGCAATTCTTGACTTTCCAAAATATTAAAATAATTGGGATATGTTTAATCTTTTGTGAGTGGTTCTTCCTTGTAGCATCCATTGGAGTCTGGGTCACAGAATCACAGAATAACCCGGGTTGGAAGGGACCTCAAGGATCATGTAGCTCCAACCCACCTGCCTAGCAGGGCCACCAAACAAACACATTTACTAGATTGGGTTGCCCAGCGCCCCGTCCAACCTGGCCTTGAACACCTCCAAGGA
>VZTY01020791.1:17791-81430 GCA_013400935.1 Turnix velox
CGCACCACTCATAGAATCATAGAATCATAGAATCGTTTGGGTTGGAAGGGACCTTAAAGATCATCTAGTTCCAACCCCCCTGCCATGGGCAGGGACATCCTGCACTAGATCAGGTTGCTTGATGTCTCATCCAGCCTGGCCTTGGATGTCTCCAGGGATGGGGCCTCCACCACCTCTCTGGGCAACCTGTTCCAGTGTCTCACTGTCTCATGGTGAACACTCAAATCCTTCCATTTTTCCCCCCAGTTTGCCTCTAGGCAGATTACACATATCCCTTCTTTCCCCCACCTCCTGCCTCTGCCAACCCTTTACCAGCCCATTTTCCCCCAAATCCCACACACCTGGGCTCCACTGGGTGCAAGCTGGAACACAGCAGGTTCCACAGAAATAGAAGAAAAAACATTTTCACAGAGGGGGTGAGAGAAGAGTGTCCCAGGCTGCCCAGAGAGGGTGTGGGGTCTGCTTCTCTGGAGTCATTCAAACCCCACCTGGACACCTTCCTGTGTGACCTGATCTGGGTGTTCCTGCTGTGGCAGGGGGATGGGACTAGATGATCTCTTGAGGTCCCTTCCAATCCCTGACATTCTGTGATTCTGTGAGTTATTCCTTGAGGCTTTTCTGTGCTTCAAGTCACAAGTTGATACAAATTTTGAAAGTAAAAGTTATGTGCAGATAAGCTCATTCTTTTAAAATTAGAATGATTTAAATGTATATTTTCCTATTGGCTTTCTCTATCAAAAAGAGTCCATGTTTTAGCAAAATATAGCAAAATTTGATTTTTACTTAACATGGGTTAAGTCTTCTTTTTTTAAAGATTCCTATTAAGAGTATTGTAGGAAAGTGTGTCTAGGTTTAAGTTTCATGCCTTAATGTCAGCTCCTTCATATTAGGATCAATCCTGTTTTCAATAGAATATAATTGTGTGTTTAACTTTCCATTTGAAAGAGAAGGGGAAAAAAATGTTTTCATTTTGGTTGTTAGCTATGTAGCTAATCCCTCTCTTCTTACCACTTCTGTGGTAAATTCCCTGCTGGCTCCTTCTGTTTTGCTTTGACATCTAGACTCAGATCATGCATAAACAACACCTGATGGTGTCAGTGGGGCCACTCCATCTATGAGTGTCCTCACAGTAGTGCCCTGCCAGCAGTGGTGACATTCCAGCCCAGAGTTTGACATTGATACCTGTTCCAAAGGTAGCCAGGAATATCTGCTGTACTTGAATTTAAAAATATGTGTGTTATTTTAAAGGGTTTTCTTTTTAATTTAATATGCCTGAAAGGCAGCCCAACTATGAAGGTATGCATATATAAATTATGTTTGCATATAAGAGAAAAAAAAAATATTAGAGAAGTGTGCAAACATCCTACCTTATGTTTAACATCTGCATTTATCATTTGCTAAATCTCTGAATTATTTTTGATGCATAATTTATTTTGCTGCTTCGATGTTATTTTCTTCAGACAAATATAAAGAAGTCATTTCACAAGCACTTCTATTTCTTGAGACCTTAGACTCTCTTTCTGTTGCTGTTGTCAAAATAAATGGAGATCAGGGTTTCCATGTGCCATTAACAGATGGCCAGGCAAAAGATCTCTATTTTTGCTGTAAAGTTTAAATTTAATTTCTTTTTTTTCCATTTTTTTGCCCCAGAGCTACATGACAGACATGAAACTAATCTGGATGCATTTCAAATCATGATGTCACTGGATGCAGATTTACTGTGTGGCTTGTAATAATTAGAAACCATGTGTAATAGTGCATTTTATTTTCCCACCTTTTGATTTGTGTTAATGGATGGCAGCTGCTATTTGTAATACCAAAAGAATCACAAATCCTTTTGATTCTGCTGCTAGTGGGGATGTGAGCATGTTACTGGTCACAGTGTTTCCCACTGTTAGTGCTCCCCAGGGCTCTTTGCGACAAAAGCTGCCTCTGTGTCTAAGTGAAGCTGTTTGAATGTGGTTCTATTAAAACTGAAGTTCTTGGGAAAAGCTACCATTAAAAATTCAGGGTTTGAAGGTTGCAGTCTGTATTGAGAAAAACCCATGGGTGATCTGAACAGAGTAAGGCTGACTAAACAGTGAATACATCCTGGTGGAGTCATAGGGATGGCAGTAAGGGTAAGGGGAACTCTCTCAGCGAGTTCTGGCTTGGTGGGGTTTTTCCATCAGAAGGAGGGATCTATTCTAGGAGGCTGCACTTTGAGTGAAATGAGTATCAAAATGCACCATGAGTGTCATCAGAACCCTTTTTTTGTGGATGGAGCAGAACAGATGAAAAGCTGCCCTATATATGCTGGAGGGTGCATATGGGCAACCTCATCCTCCCATGTCCTTCAGCCCCATCTCTACAGGGTAGGGGAAGCTTCCCTGTCCTCTCTACACAGGGTCTGGGGGTTGCTCTCCCTGGGCACTTGCCTTCCACACCACAGCCAAAAGCTTTGGAAGATGCCAGGCTGGATGAGGTATTGAGCAACCTGGTCTAATGGGAGGTGTCCCTGCCAATGGCAGGGGGTTGGAACTAGATGATCTTCAAGGTCCCTTCCAACCCAAACCATTCTATGATTCCCTGAAATTTGACAATTGTTGTTTTCTTCTGTGACAAAGACTAACTTCACAAAATCTCATTGAAGTGGAACAGGTCTCCTTTCTTTATCTTTCCCAGAAGAAGCTGCAAATGACTGATCTGGAGCATCTGCTGCATGTCATTGAAGTCAAGACGTAATTTTTGCTTGAGTTTTGTAAGTCTTACATAAAGTATTTTAAAATGAATTCCTTAATTCAATGCCCTTCCTCAAAGTATTGAAGATGTCCTTATTTCTAGCTATTTTTTTCCCTCTGGGTAGATGAATATATGATATCCATTTGGGAAGGTGATGAGCTGTTTGTAGGATAAGCGTGTTTGACTTAAAATAAAGGCAAACACTTCACTAAAATGCTGATGAAAGCATTATTTAATAGCTTAAAATAGGAAAATTAGAGTACTTTTTAATGACCAGTTTGAATTGTGCTGTGAATACATCAAGCAACTTTGTCCACTTCAAAACTATTAAATTTATAAAGTTACTGTCTGTAGGACAACAGTTCCTGCAGGGAGAAATGGCAGGCTTTGATCCCATTTTAGTCCTTTCCACATGTTAGAAATACCTTCCTTTTTTAAGAAGTAAATGCTAGAACTCTTCCTTGTTGTAAGCCCATGAGTACAGTGCACACAAATAGGATGATCATCAGAATAAAATCATGAATCTGGCTGCCATGTGTGTTTGTAAGCCATCTCTGCATGGATTGTTCTGTGACACTAGCAAGCACTTTGAAGTCTTTTTGAAGTAGACTGGTTTTAAATTAGTCTATTTAATGATGAACTGCTGCTTCTGCTTTAGATTGAAATTTTGAGAGGGCTGGAGCACCTCCCTTCTGAGGACAGGCTGAAGGAGCTGGAGTTGTTCAACCTGGAGAAGAGAAGGCTCAGGGGGGAACCTCAAAGTAGCTTCTCAATACCTGAAGGGGGCTACAGAAATGCTGGGGTAGGACTTTTGAATAGGGTCCAGGATGGCAGGACTAGGAATAATGAATGCAAATTGGAAGAGGGGAGGTTTTAGTTGGAGATGAGAAAGCAGTTCTTTCCTGTGAGTGTGGTGAGACATTGGAACAGGTTGGCCAGAGAGGCTATGGATGCCCCATCCATGGAGGTGTTTAAGACCAGACTGGATGAGGCATTGAGCAACCTGGTGCAGCGGGGGGGGTGGAACTAGACAATCTTTAGGGCCCTTCCAACCCAAAACATTCTATGATTCTGCAGCAACAGGCTGCAGTTTTGGTGGGTGTGGAATGAGGACCCAATGGGACTTCTTCCAGGTCTCTTGCAAGTGTGGCTGGAAATACAAAGGCCAATTATGAGTCCTGAGGTCTAACCATCAGTACAGCACTGTCTGTCCTAGAAGGCTGCTGTTTGCTGGTAATTGAAGTGTACAGTTTGCAGTTGATACTAATTATGTATTGGTATTAACCATCAATGAAGTGTGTACTCGTGCAAGAGCAGTGAGGTGTGAGGCCTCTGTGAGTGAACAGAAGTAGAGGAGGCAGAGATGGCAGCTCTTGTGGAGTGCAGGATCCAAAATACAAAGTGTTACACATTTATCTAGGAGAAGAGGGAACCAAAGCCATTAAATGACAATTGCTTGAGTCCCTTTGCCTCTGAACCACAGAAAAATGTATGCACATTTTAATAACATCATGGTATGAGTAGGGACATCATTGTGCACAATTCTTTTGCTGAGTCTAGTAATAAAGCATTCTGCCCTTTATTTATAGGACTGCCTCAAGGATCTGACAGGAGGAATTGAGTATGCTGCCAAGATATTAAATGAAATTCCCCAGAAAGACATTCAGTTCACTAAAAGAGCCTCAAAGGCAGAAAAGGAAGGAAATGGGCAAGGTAAGTCATACATAATGATCTCAGTTGGCGTCCATTGATCTTGTCCAGCATGCTTTGAGAATGGAATATCCATAAAAGTCTTTTTTCAAAGAAACTCACTTGGATATTGTGGGTAGTGTTTGCGCTGACAGACACACATTGTGCAGCAGTGAGGTTAACTGTGACTAGCTGTTTTCTTTAAACCCCACTAATTAAACATAAAACTGAAATTGTTACCGCAGTCCATTGCTGTTAACCAGAAAAGAGGGCAAGGAAATCCATGTTTTTATCCTCAATATCTTCAGCTCTCTGCATTTTCCACTGGTTTTCCCTAAGGGAGACCCATCAGCATGGGACCATACTAGAAGAGATGAAATTTCTCCTGTGCTCACCAGTGAAGCATTCCTGGGTGAGTAGAGGGACAGAACAAGTACCAAATTAAAGTCCTGGGGGATCTTCTATTCTTATAACTGAAACACCTCTGGCTGCTTTCAAAATGCAGCAAAATGTGGCCTGGTAGGAATTGAACTGACTGAAATACCTGTGTGACACTAAATCAAAAAAATCCCTCCAAGTTTTGATGACCAAAAGATGTCAGTGCTTCAAAAAAGCAAAGTAAACAAAAATCACTTTGAACTTGGGCAAATACTTCACTCTATTCCATGACATTTTTAATGGGATTTTTATTGATTGCAGAGGGAGCTTTATATACTGGATTTTCTAGCATGGGACCTCTCCACTAAACAGCTGTACCTAAATTTTAGCAGATGTTTCTCTATTTTAAGTTTTTTGAAACCTCTAAGGAATTTTTTTTCATTTAAGTACATTTGGACCAAATGGTGAATTACTGAAAGTCTAAAAACTTTGGGTTTTTATCATGAAAGTGCTTTCTAATAACAGAAAAGCAATATTAAGGCTTTTATTATTGGATCAAACTGCTACAAGTTTCCGTATTTAGTCCAGTGAACCACTTGTGATTGCTTTGCATTGAGTATGAGCTGTAACAAAGTTATGTGGCAGTAGAATGAGCTGATGAATTAAAAGGGAGGAACTTATTCAGCTGGGAAACTGTCTTGATAGCATTTATTTTTTCCAAGCTCTACCATATGCTAGTGGTAAGTGTGACTTCTTTATAGTCTGCCTGCAATTTATGTGTGCAAATTGGGACTGTTTCTGTCTTAATCCTGGTGTTAAGAAGACAGGAACCATTGTTTACACTGAGCATAACTGGTAGAAACTGGGGTTGAGGAGTGGGGCTTTCATCCCAACGTCACAGCCCACTGCAGTGAGAGAAAAGAAGTTTTGATTGGTGCTTCCATAAAGCCCATGACATAAATATATCTTGCAAGCTTGTACTTCCAATTCTTCCATTAACAAACCAACTTCTGTTGTGCCAAAGATGACTCTGAGAAATTTGAGTTTATTTTTAAACTTTTAAATACAGCAAGAGCCTGTACTGTTGGTATTGGGAGGAGGAATAAAAGCTTGATTTTTACTTGCCTAAATTGCCTAAAAAGGCAATTTGTCCTTTCATGTGGGCATTTCTTACTAGATTGGTAACTAATGTGCAGTTACTTCTTCCAGCACATTACTGTAGTAATACCACTCCTTCTCACTTATTAAATGAAAATGATTACTTAAATGATATTTCCAAGCCCAAATGTATCCAGAAAGGTTGGATATATTTAGTCAAAGTTTTCACCTCTCTATTGGAGAGAATGAGGTGTCTAAGTGAAAATGTAGTCCTTGGAGACACTACTTAGAAGTGTTTCACATTAATCTTTATTTTCGCTAGCTCTCTACCCTTCATACTGAGAATTTCCTTGGAGAAAAGACTGCAAAATCCAAATCATCATAATAAAGCATGAACAGAATACAAGATGGGAGCTGTAGCAAGTTACATTGTGAAGTGATGGAGTTTTCTCCTGAGCCGCTTCCATTAATGCTAGGAGGAATTTTCAGATTTTACTGTATTTTTATTACATTTTATGCTATCTATTATGTCCAGGAAGGTGCAAAATCCCGTTTTGAATTTCTAAGGAGTACATGTAAGAACAAAGGTATTTTAAAAACATACAGGGCAAAAGTTTCAAACCTGACTGAGAAGATAACATTGTTAGTGTGAGTTTTCCATAGTTATGGATCCATATAATTCCTGGGGTGATGCTGACACTGCTGCCCTCTGTGTGACAGCCACTACCACAGTGAGCTGAGCAGGCCCTTCATGGGCTTTGCAGCTCTGCAGTGAAATTGTAGAATGACCCAGGTTAGAAGGGACCTTTCAAATTGAATCCAACCATCAACCCAACAAGAACCATCCCTAAACCGCATTTCCAAACTCTGTCTGCCTACCTCTTAAATATCTACAGCGATGGTGTCTCAACCCCTTCTCTGTTTGGTAATTGTTTTAGTATCAAAACTTTCCCTAATATCCAATCTAACCCTCTCCTGGTACAACTTGAGGCCATTTCCTCTTGTCTTAAATGAGCTCCTGGTCTTCTCTCCTGCCATCTCTTCATTTCTTCTCTCCATGGTAGATTTTCCCTAAGCTTTTGTTTTACGTCTTTAACACTTCTGCCCCCAAAACCCAAAGAGATCTCCTTCATCCCCTTGCAGAGATTCTAGAAGGGGAAGGAGACAACGACCACTGGTATCTCCTGTGTTGGTCTCCTGTCCATGGTGGGTACAAGTCCTCAGGTCTGACTTTGCAGAGCTGTTTCAGTCAGCCCATACTACCAGGGAGATCCCAGTAAATTCCTTTGCTAAACAAACCCTATGGGTTTCCAGATCATCCACCCCTTGGCAGTTACCAAAGGTGCTGATGTTTGGGAAGAACCCAGAATACTTGGAGAGTGGTTGATGGCTGAAGGCCCCCCAGGCACTGCACACATGTCAGGAGACTGAAAAGAGGTGATTGGACTCCCCTTGTGTCACTTTCATAGAAGAGAACAAGTACCTAGAAATTAGTATTTTGGAACTGGTTCTTGATGGGCCTTTTTGATGTTATACTACCAGGATTGAGATGTTTTTTCCCCATCTGAAGTATCCACATGTGATGCTCTTTTCAGCAGCAGCCTGGCTGAAGGAGAATAGTCGGCAGAGTCTCTGAAGTTTTTCTTTAAAAGCAGAAGAGGGTCACCTAAAGATGAACCTGCCCCAGGTGATGAGGAAAGGCATCTCCCTCATGGGGAAGGAAGACTCTGAAGTCCTTGCAAAGCAAGAAAGTGGAATTCTGACTCAGGAGCACACACAGCTCAGTCTTTACTTGAGCTGAGACTCTGCCATGGTTTCCCAGAATTAGGGATACTTTTTTCCCATTAAAGTGTACAAGAAGGAATTGTGTCATTGAAATTTTTGGCTTGTGGTTGATTTTTGGGTGGGGTCTTATTGGTGAGGGGGCAGGAAGAGGAATTTTCTGAAAGCTTAAAAGATGTCAAAGTAAAGTAGTGGAAGGTTGTTTTGAGAAACTAAGTTGAGCATGGTACCAATAAGCAGTAGTACTGGAGACTCTTGTGCTTCTGGGGGAATTCAGCTGAGATATTCCAGCAAACCTTATCTTGTCTCTCTCTGCTATAATGACCTGCCTTAGAGGCCCAGTGTACTAAGGCATGATGACTACAGATGTTATCTGCTACATGGTGGAAAAACAAGCACTTTAAAAACCAAACATGGTGGTTACAGTAATGCTCTCATCCCACAATGTTTGCAATTCATGTAAACATAAACACATTCTATAGACTTGTGGGCAAGTGTAATCTGCTCCCATTCAAATGGAGCAAATTGTTGCTTTTCACAGCTTCAGCTTATGAAATCTGTAATGTAATTATAATGTAGAAATAGCAAGAATGGGGGGAATTTAGTTTAATGTGCAGCAAGTTTTCAAATGGCAGATAAATACAGACATTGCAGGAAGTAAACTATGTACAAGCACATACAGTGGAAAACATACCGTGGTCTGGAGAGTGTGCTGGTTTCCTCCTGAGCAGGCAGGAATGGAAGGGATACATTGGAGTTTTGCTGTCTCTTTAAGAGGTGAGTGAAGATCCCATGAGTGACTGACTACCACTCAGAGGTGTCTGTCACAGACCAGGAGCAGAGCTGAGAGGAAGGCTGGAGGGAAAAATCCCTGTCTTGCTTTCCTTGTCCTAGGGTTCAGGAGCAGAGTTCAGACTGGCTGCATATTAGATGAGCCATTAGGCCATGCAAAGTCCCAGAGACCTTCCTCTCCTGACTGCTGCAGTGCTTAAGATATTAGGAAGACATTCTTCACCATGAGGGTGGTGAGATGCGGTTGCCCAGGGGGGAGTTTCTATCCCTGCAGATGGTCAAGGTTGGGCTTGATGAGGCTCTGAGCAACTTGATCCAGTGCAACATGTCCCTGCTCACTGCCGGGGGTTGGACTTGATGGCCTTTGAAGGTCCCTTCCAACTCTATTCCATTCCAAACTTCACTTGGAAACAGAAATAACTACTGCTGCGCCTTGTGGGGTCCTTTCCTTCCTCAGCACTTTTCCAGAGGAACTTAGTTCCTCGGTGAGGGTAAGGGCACATCCCTTTCCTACTGATTGTGAGGGATCTTAGTGATGTGGCATGAAGGGGAGAGTCTGGGTGATGCTCTGAAAGTGCAAGGGTGTTAAAAGTGGCGAGTGTAAGTCACTATACTTGGCCTGCTGCCCAAAAGCTTAAACAGTGTGGCAACTTTAAAGGTTTTTCATAACTAGGACTGCAATTACAAAGGCATTCTTCACTCCTTCTCTGTCTTTCACAAGTACATCTGAAATGAGTTCCCTTTCCATTGAAACACTGAGTGGCATTAGTTATACACAATTATAGAATCATTGAATGGTTTGGGTTGGAAGGGACCTCATAGATCATGTAATTCCAACCCCCCTGCCATAGGCAGGGACACCTCCCACTTGACCAGATTGTTCAATCCCTGGCCTTAAACACTTTCAGGGAGGGGGCATCCACAATCTCTCTGGGCAACCTCTTCCAGTGTCTCACCACCCTCACAGCAAAGAACTTTTTTCTCCAGCTGAAATCTCCCCCCTTCCAATTTGCATCCATTACTCCTAGTCCTGCCATCCTGGACACTATTCAAAAGTCTTACCACAGCTTTTCTGTAGCCCCTTTCCTTCAGGTACTGAGAAGCTACTCTCAGGTCTCCCCTGAGCCTTCTCCAGGTTGAACAACTCCAACTCCTACAGCCTGTCCTCAGAAGGGAGGTGCTCCAGCCCTCTCATCATCTTCGGGGCTTCCTCTGGACCTGCTCCAACAGCTCAATGCTCTTATGTTCAGGGCTCCAGAACTGGACACAGTAACTCCAGTTGGGGTCTCACCAGAGCCCAGCAGAAGGGCAAAACCACCTCCCTTGACCTGCTGGTCACACTTCTCTTGATGCAGCCCAGGACTTGGGTTGGCTTCTGGGCTGCAAGCACACACTGACAGTGTAGCATGAAGCTGAAACGCACCTATAAAACAACAGTGGTCACTGTGTGGTACAAAGAAGAAGCTTCTTTGTGTGTTTGCTAATGCAGTTAATGGAAATGCTAAGTGCTCTGGTAGTATTTAACATAAAATCTTAAGTGCCAACCCCTCTTGTCAGAAAAAGATGGGCTTAGCTGCTAGAAATCAGCATTGTTCAAATCTCCTGGTAGATCCTCCTAGAATTTGATGGAGGTTGGTGAACTTATGCTGAATTCCTGGGCTCAAATCAGCATTTCTTCCTCTTGCAGCAGATGGACCAGTGTGGGAGCTTGCTGTAGCTGATTTGAGAGATCGAGTTGATGGTACTTGGGCTGGACGGGAGATAAGTGTGGGAGGGTTGGAGGAAAGATCTGGAGAGAGAGAAACAAAGATGAAGTCATAAGGAAAATGAAAGGCAAGTAATTTCTGGTGTCTAAAAAATATAAGGATGAGGTGTTTAGTTTTCTTTTCTTGAGTTTTGTTTTTGCATTTTCCCCAAATGGATTTTGTTCATATAGGATAGAACCCTGGAAAGCATTTGTTTTGTAATTTGTGTTCAGATGTGTTTCAAAATTGGCACCTTTTGTGTGCCATATAACTGGGAAATCATGTGTATTTTAAAAAAAACTTTTCTCTGCCAAAAAAGGTCAGTCATATTTCTGTGTGCTGGCTGGATCTCACCTCCTCAAAGAGACCCCATGTGTGCATAGGAGCACCATCAACCTTGCTTTTAGTGTGGTGTGATTTGATCTGGCCTGAGTTGTTGCTGTTAGCCTTAGGCTCATTTTTAATACGTGTTCTGCCTGTGCCAGGGCTGTAGAGCTTGTCTGTCAGATGGCTCTGAGGTGAGGCAGGCATATGAGGCATCACATGCTCTACCTGGTCACTCATGGCTTTAGCTACAGCAGTGGTGTGAAACTGGCACAAGGGCAAGTCCTCTCACTGAAATTCTGAAACTTCTTCATTGTCCTTTCCTGTTCCCTTAAATGTGAGTGTGAAGGGAGTTACAGTCCTTTCTGAACACAGGAAAGTCGTGGGAGCTGTGTGCGTGTCCTCACCATGGCCTGCATCACCTCCGAAGTCAGCAGGTTCTCAATCCATGGCATTTAGTGAAGTTTCAGTCTTGCAGATAATTTCTCTTGCATTGTTTTGTATTAGGATAAAGGAGATACATAAAGACTTACAGGGTCAGGCATGAAAATTAGGCACTGGTTCATTCTCCAGCATTTTAACTGTGATTACAGAAGTACTGTATTTACATCCCTACTAATCATATTTGGGCAATAAAATTGTTGCATTTAAAGCTTGTCTCCATTGCAGAGATAAGAAAACACCAAAGATGACGCTGAAAAGTTGTTTCAAATTAATTTCAACTGTGTGTTAAATTAAATGTGCTAAACCTCTCTATCCAGACATTGTGTCAGAGCTGGAGTGGCTCTAATTTGCTTTACATGCTAAACAGCATTGAGGCATTTTCATTTTTAAATGAGAGGGTTCACTCCAGGGTTTATAGCACTTTGTACAGAGAAGCTCATATGCATGTTTTCAGCTGAAATGTTTCCAGGCTTTGGATGAGCAGGTTATTTTTAATTGTTCAATTCTTGATGCCTTTGTTTTAAGGCGTGTGTTAATGACCTGTGTCAGGAATCAGAGAGGATTCCAGATGGACTTCTGGCCTCTTCTTGTATGGCTGCTCTTGCCCTCATTGAGATGGCAGAGGAGGGGCACTATGACAAGATGGCAGTGAATTAATCTGCTGGCTGTGCATTTGAACCCACCTATTCTTGGCATCTCTGCCCTAGTCAGACTGGCATTTCATCGTGTGAGCAGGCAGAGTGCCAGATGGACAGATGGCTGTGGGAGTGAGCAGCCAAGAGGCTACATATGAGCATCAAATGCATTTGTTGAGGGCAGGGTACCAAGCCAGAAATGTCAAACTGGTTTTCAACCCAGAGCTGCTGGACCTGCATGGGAGAGAATGTCATTGAGGCTTCAGCTCAGAACTAGATTGACTGGATAAAGGTAAAGCTGGAATCCCCACAGCATAGATGACAAATTACTTAAAAGTCTTAGATCAGATTTTGCCTACTACAGGGTATGAAAGGGAATAGGATATCTCATTGCCCCTTATTTTCCTCTTTTTGTAGAAATGACAGAAGTGCATCCTCATCTGTTTCAGGTTAATTAGATAAAACTGCTGATAGATATAGATGAGACATTAGGAAGAAATTCTTCCCCATGAGGGTGGTGAGACACTGGCCCAGGCTGCCCAGAGAGGTGGTGGAGGACCCATCAAGGCCAGGCTGGATGAGGCTCTGAGCAAACTGATCTAGTGCAGGATGTCCCTACTCACTGCAGGGAGTTGAACTAGATGGCCTCTGAAGGTCCTTTCTGATTCTATGATTCTATACTTAATGACTGCTCCAGCAGGGGGACTGGGCTAGATGATCTCTTGAGGTCCCTTCCAATCCTTGATATTCTGTGATTCTTTGGCTACTAATTTTTTTTAACCTGAACAGTATTTCTGTGGTCAGAATCCTTTGGCAGCTTCACATAGTAATGGTGAAATACTGTGACATGGTGGAGACAATGTCCATGTTGTAGCAGTCTTACACATACTGATTGTGTTTCTCTTGGCAATTGCATGGGATCTGGGGTTTCTAAATCCAGCCCTTTGCTGATGTAGCACCACAATACACAAAATTATTGTTCCTCATTTTCGAATTTGTAGGCTTTTGATGAAGTGTTCTGATTGGAAAGCAAATGGTAGGAAACCTCTTCCAAATATTTTTATGTAATTGAATTTGAAACCAATGTATTTTTTTTAAAAAAAGGACTTTAATGGAAGCTCTGATTTAGCAAATCTGAAACACAGCTGGCACCTAGAGAATCACTGTCTGTGATGATCTGAGGGTCCACAGCACGCACTTTTAAACTGTGTAATTATACCAATTAGCTTTATTCATACAATAATCAGATCAGTGTCGGGTAAAATGAGGGTCTTTTTTATTTTGTGGCATAAAATTATTTTCACTTAGCAGTCTATTAGTGCCAGTATGCTAAAAAAATAGATAAATAAGTTGCTTATAGTCATGTGGGACAGTTGGAAGGCAGTGAGTAAATCTTTGTTCAGACAGGAATGGATCCCACGGGGAATGCTTCAGCATGGATTTCCATGCTTTGCAAAGAAAATAATGGGCTTTAAAACTGTCAATTTCTCACCTAAACGTTTATTTATATTGCAGTGATACCCAGAGACTCCTCCTGATGGGAACTGATTGCACTGGGAAGTGGAGCTGCTGCTGCAGGGACAATTGATGATTATTGCACACCTTGGCTAAGCTTTCCCAGCACCTCCCATTTTTTACAGCATCAGTACTGGTAGATTCAGACTTTTAATCCATTATCACTATGCTAATCTGCTTTTCTGCATCATTTGAGAATCCTCATCTTTATTTTCTGTGCCATAGTTTTTTCCATTACATATCATGTTATTAAAAAAATGAAGACTGGAAAAAAACTTGTGCAAGACCCTTCAAACTTTCTATTTAGAGAACAGTTCTGATTTCCCCACTCTGCTTTTATATTTGACCAAGGATAAGAATTATCTATAACTTACGTAAGTCAGTAAGGAAACTTGGAACAGCCCTAGTAATGTTTATTCAAACAAGAGTTAAATCTACATTATTTTAAAAATTATTATTATAATAAAGAAATTGAAAGCTAAATGAAACTTTTTACAAAAAATAGGTTGTTTTCATTGTTTTAACCTTATTACTACTTCAGCTAAGGTTCTAGTGTTGACCTGTTTTTTTAAATTTTACTGCATATTGTTACGTTTCCATAGTATTATGATTGAAGAGCTCTGTTGTGGGTCTTCTAAAACTCAAAATGACTCCATAAATCTCCCTCAATTCAGTATTATGTTAATTTAAAAAATGTATTGTTCATGCCTTTTGAACACAGACATTTATTATTTTTCTTGATGAAGTGACCTTAGCCAGAATTTACTAACATCCAAAGGGGAAAGCTTATGACATGGTTAATTTTAATTAGTCAAAGACATGCTTGGGCTCTCTGTAGCTTTGAAACATTTGAATTCAATTTTGATGGCATTATTCTCAGGGAGCATGAAACAGATGCATATAATTCTTGTTAGCATATTACTTGAAGCTGAATTCAAACATGTGTTCATTGTAAACTGTTAGACTGTGTTCATCTACTGGGAATCCAATCTGCTTTTTTGCCTCTTTTTTCAAAACTTTTTTTAATTACTGCTGCTGTTATTGTTTGTAGCTCCCACATAGGAGCCTATGCCATGAAGTGGGCCCTAATTATACTGAGAACTATATGGAAAAAGCCACTGATACTACGATTTATAGTTAAAACCTCTGAGTTTCTCACTCAGTTTTGTTTTATAGAAGACTGACTTCAGAGAATCATAGAATGGTTTGGGTTGAAAGGGACCTTAAAGATCATCTAGTTCCACCTCCCCTGCCACGGGCAGGGACACCTCCCACTACATCAGGTTGCTCAGTGCCTCATCCAGCCTGTCCTTAAACACCTCCAGGGATTGAGGGGGCATCCACAACCTCTCTGGACAACCTCTTCCAGTGTCTCACCATCCTCACAGGAAAGAACTTCTTTCTTCTCTCCAGCCTCAATCTCCCCTCTTCCAATTTGTGTTCATTACTCCTAGTCCTGCCACCACATATCCTATTAAAAGCTCCTTTCCTAGTCTTTCTGTAGACCCCTTCAGGTACTGAGAAGCTACTACGACTACTTCTTTTAAGAAGCTATATTATTTCTGTTTAAAATTACCATTTTGGTATTTTTTTTAATGTTTTGTTGATAAAATAATGGTAATGGCCAGCTCAGTGTACTCTTACAAATTAGCACAGGAGCATAAGGTTCACCCACTGTGCCTGGCTGTCAGCCTTGAGGTCCTGTCTCCAATGTAACAGTCTGCCTGAATGAAGGGGCTCAAATACTGGTGCTTTACAATAGAAGGAGAATCTCCCACGTAAGCAGTGTATTTCTTTTTCCACACTTAAATCTATAATACCATACTGGTTGGTCTAAATGACAGTATTATGTAGTGATTCTATGAAACCAGCAGCTCTCTCTTTCTTGTTCATCTGATCAGGGTGATCAAGTCTCAGTTGGTTTTCTGCTCTGCTTCCCAGGGGGATCTCAAGGCTATTCATCTCAGTGTAAGAGGGTTGAGTGGCAAAAAGAGACACACATATTGTAAAGCTATTCCTTTTGGCATCAGTACTGGGTTATGCTGGGTAGCACGCTGAGGGACCCACAACTCTAGCATCTTCCTTACAAGAAGTTGATGTTGCTGAGAACAAATGAACCCCATAAAACTGCAACTCTTCATGGAGAGTGACACCTAGAACCCCAACCCCTGCCGGAAAAGGAAATACAAGACTGCGGGTAAAGCTTGGACAGTCCTCTGAGGCTCAAGTTAACATTGCACCAGGCTGTTTATTGTGCTCTGTCATGGGTATGATCAGAGTGTGGTATGTGATCTATCAGATGACAGAACAGAACAGAAGCTGCTCATGGGATGTGCTGACTGGGATCTCCATGCCCATATACTCTCTGCAAAAGGCAGAAATGTCACATGTTGATCTTTCCTCAAACCATTCTATAGCTGAGTGACTCTGGTGTGTGGTTTGGCTGCTGCACACAAGCATTCTATAGACATTGCTGCTTTCTTTATTTTATTCTGTAAACAGAGTTCTGGGGGCACATTAGACTTCAAAAGACCTTTCTTCCTTCTTCTTTCCTGAAGAAGTTTCCCTTATGCATATTGCTTTAGGCTCATATTTCAAACTGACACATTGGTACCAAAGATCGTAGAGCTGAGCACATCGCTCGTGATGCATTGCTCCCCATCCACATCCTTCTTCCACTTTATGATCAAAATAAAATATTTGATATATTTTCTAGTCTGCTGGGTGGGAGAGTGAACAAAATGCTGGAAGGGAACCTTTAAGTTGAATCTATCTGGACTTATTTATAAGATTGTACTATTTCCCCCCCAACCCCTTCTATGTTTCTCCTCCTCTTTCCCTTCAAATATTCTGACTGGTGCTGACAGAAATGATTATAGCTTATGAGTGATAATATAATTCAGTTTCCCTCAAGGAGAAATGCTATCAGAGAAGGGTTGGTTGTTTTTTTTTAAATGTACTGGTTGAAAAGAGGCATCTTTCTTCCTAGAAGAACAGTTATTAATCTCTTACTAGTACATTTTCCTATCATTTTAGACATTTATTTCCATGCTGTGATATTATAAAACCAGGCATTTGTGTCAGTTTTGATGCAGTGCAACAAGCTGGAACATGAAAAGCCGTAATTACCACTGTGGTCATTTGAATTGCTAACCAGATCCTGACATTTTCAAATCGGACCAATTTCTTAGTGATCCAGAAGTAAAGCAGAGTGCTGTCTGAGCTGCATTTCAATTAGGCAGCTCAACATCTAAAAAGAAGTGTGAAGCATTCCCATCCCCAAAGTACTGCTGAAATGAGGAGGAGCAAGCTCTGCTGCTTTTCTGTTGCCTCTTGTATGGTTTTTTGGAAAGGTTTTCTGATAAAATTGTGATTACTACTATTTTTGATGCATTAGAGGGAGATGTCCCTGCCCATGACAGGGGGCTTACAATTAGATGATCTTTAAGGTCCCTTACAACCCAAACCATTCTATGATTCTATGATTTTAGATGTTCAAGGAGATCTTTCTAAGGAACTTTTTCTGCAACTGCTAACTCTTTTTAATCATTACATTTATACAACCTCCTTTGAGATTTTAATGTGAAATGTGCTGTGTAGCTTCAGAGATGTGAGCTCTCAATGTTCCTGTGGTTTTGTGCTATTGACTTTGTTCTCTGTGCCCTGTAAGCCTCCTAATTTTACTTTCCAAAATGGCTGAAGAGTTCATTTTAGTTGGTGGATGCACTTGTCCACAGTTCTGTTTGCACATTTTGAATCTAAAAATGTGAAGAATCTAGAATCTGATATATTTTTAATTTCTACACCTTCTCTTTTTTGTGTTATTTTGGGTTTTTTGGTTTTTTTTTGTTCTTTTTTGTTTTTCTCTTTTCCTTTTTTGAAAAGTGCCAAAGTGTTTTCTACAAAGGAATGTTGAATCCTTGGCTGAGTCTAGGAAGGTCTGTTGTTCTTTTCCTTATGCAGACAAAATAATCCTTTTCCTTAAGTTGTGAGTCTGCTTGTTGAATCAAGGAGAGAAAGGAAGATGACAGAAACTAGCTCTAGGCTTCTTCTAAAGATCAGGCTTCAACCTTTCATATGTAGGGATTTTACCTTCCCTGCCAGAAAATACCAGACTTGTGTATGTGTCATAATGTCTTTGTGTATTGAACCATGCATGTGTAGCTAAAACCAGGCTGAAATTAACAGTTGTTTTCTTCATAACTTTTGCTTCTCAGATGATTGAGGAAAGCGTTCAATCTGTTTTTGTGAAAGTATTTTCAGCAGGTCAAGGGAGGGGATTTTGCCCCTCGGCTGTGTGCTGGTGAGACCCCAACTGGAGTTACAGTTCTGGAGCCCTCAACATAAGAAGGACATCAAATGTTGGAGCAGATCCAGAGGAGGGCCATGAAGATGATGAGAGGGCTAGAGCACCTCCCTTCTGAGGACAGGCTGAAGGAGTTGGGGTTGTTGAGCCTGGAGAAGAGAAGGCTCAGGAGAGACCTCAGAGGAGCTTCTCAAAACCTGAAGGGAGCTACAGAAAGGCTGGGGTAGGACTTTTTAATAGTGTCCAGGATGGCAGGACTAGGAGTAATGGGTGCAAATTGGAAGAGGGGAGATTGAGGCTGGAGAGAAGAAAGAAGTTCTTTCCTTTGAGGATGGTGAGGCACTGGAAGAGGTTGCCCAGAGAGGCTGTGGATGCCCCCTCAATCCCTGGAGGTGTTAAAGGCCAGGCTGGATGAGGCATTGAACAACCTGGTCAAGTGGGAGGTGTCCCTGCCCATGGCAGGGGGGTTGGAACTAGATGATCTTAAGGTCCCTTCCAACCCTAACTATTCTATGATTGTATCACATGGTGCAGTGATTGTTGGAATATTACTTGCCAGAGCTCTGGTTTCTTATTTAGGTACATCTCTTCTCTGAGCAAAGTTTTAGATTTCTTTGAATTTCATGTGAGTTTTGGAGGGACTCAAGTGGTGTTCATGGTGTTACAATTTGTGTTACTTAACGCAGATTTCCAGGATGCAAAGCAGGTCTGGAGCACACAGACAATTTAGGCATGATATGCTTTGCACTCAGGTTGACAATGGTTAATTTTCATGCCACATATGTGTTTGATTATGGCAACTTGTAGCCAGAAATTACTCATAATGCTGAAATTCATGAATTAATACAGTTCTAGTCTGTGCAGTTGTTATTTCCTCCACGGAGATGTCTAGACACCTCACCCAGGCAGCCTGGCCCCAGATACTAAACAGGGTTTCCCTGAGGTCTGGGGACCAAAAGGCTCCTCTAAGACCAAAACAGCTTTAAAAATACATTTGTAAGCATGTTGGTGATTCCAAAAATAAAGGTCTATTCTGATTATTGAACTTCTATGTGGGGGAAAAGTGAGAACAAATCTCTGTGTGGCAAAAAGTGACTCACAATTTGCACAGCTATTGATTGCCTAACTGCCTCTCTGATTTTGCTCCTTCTTGTGTGTCTTGCAGCCAGTTCAGCCCCATGTGGATCTCAGCAACCACCAATGTACCTGTTGCATTAGTGACAGCAGGCTTTAGGACAGTGAAAAGCAGGCACGATGCTGATTGTTCAGATCCAAGGATTCAAAGATGCACTATCTCTGACCTTCCACCTGAATTCTCCAGGTAGAACAGGGTTGATTTAAAGAAAAATGTATGTAAATGACTAACTGATAGTATCTGTGTCTGGATTTGTGAAGTCTGAATTAAAAACATGAAGCAATGAATAACCTTGATGGAATTTGGCTTCTTCCAGAAGGTGCATCATTTTATCTAAGCCAAATCAACCACTTCTGCAAATTCCCTCATAGGAATGGACCGGTTGCAGACAGGACCATAAGAGGTGGAAAGGACCTTCAGAGGTCATCTAGTTCAACCCCCTGCAGCAAGCAGGAACATCCTGCACTAGATGAGGTCACTCAGACCCTCACCAAGCCTGGCCTTGGATGTCTCCAGGGATGGGGCCTCCACCACCATTCTGGGAAACCTGGACCAGTGTCTCACCACCCTCATGGGGAAGAACTTTTTCCTCATGTCTCATCTAACCCTGCCCTGCTCTAGTTTCAAACCACTGCCCCTCCCCAGCTTTCCTGTAGCCCTTCAGGCACTGGGAGGTCACTGGGAGGTCTCCCCACAGCCTCTTCTTCAGCCTCAGTAGCTCCAGCTCTCTCAGCCTCTGCTGCTGCTCTCTTGAATCACCACCAAGCTGCTTCTACTGAAGCACAAATAGCAGGTTTCCTTAGGGCATGACTGTAGACGGGGATCTTGCTGCTAAGAAAAAACAGAATGTGAGTTCTTGAGCGTCTACAACATGGCATTTCTTCTCCAAATATAACTGGTTTCATATTATTAAAATGGTGCCCCATTTCTGTGCCATTGTAGGAACGCACTAGAGGTTATTGCTGTGGATTTGTGCTTTAAGCCATGGTAGAAAACTGGAGAAATCTGACCAGCCTGGAGATAAGACAAAGGCTCGTGGACAGAGCAATGGTTGATGCCATCCATCACTTTTCCCTCCTCTGTCTGACAGGGGACAAGGTGAACCTATTCTCATCCCCTGTGGGGGCACTCTGGCCTCTTGTCATCTCTCCATCAAGAAGCAGTGTCACCTGCAATGACAGCACTGACATGAGTAAGTGGCTTGCAGGGATACAAGCAAGCAATGCAGTGAACAAAACTTGTCAGCTTTAATTAGCAGTGTTGAATGATGTCTTGAAAGCCTGTAGGTATAAACAGACAAATAAGCTGGTAGAATTAAAAACAGATGTTAGAATTTAGCTCATTTAATAACAACATCCCCCACCTCCTCCCCATGAAAAAAAAACCCCTAATGTCAGTTAATGCCCAATTCTATTTATACATTTCTCATTTACATGCTAATCTAGTATAATGTATTCAGGATGGCAGCATGCTTTTTATTTGAATGGAGGTGGCTGTTGGTATTCATCAAATCGCACTACTTTTTCCTTGTTCTTAGCTACTTGTCCAGAGAAAAGGGTCTTGACTTAAAAACTGACCAGGCCATATCTCAAATTCCATAAATTCCCGATTTTTTAGAATAAGGAAAAAAAATTCAGCATTAAAATCCTAGAAAAATGTGAAGTGGACTCCCAGAGAGTAGACTGAAAACTCTTCATGTGAAAGTCATTCAATGCAATATGAGAAATTCTGTTCAGATACTATTAGTTACACATTAGTTTCCAGGGTCCCTGCACCTTTCCAAAGCAAGCTGTTAATTGGGACCATAAGCAATTGAAAACTGAAGCAAGGACAGCCCTCATCTGAGCTGTGTGATGGCACAGACTCTGACCATGGCTGTGGCATGTGATGTAGCACACGCTAAGCCACTTATCAATAACAAAGGCAGAAGTGGAAAGAAAAGACATCATGGGTCCTGTAGCCTTCAGCTAAATCTGCATTCACTGTGGTCTGTCTTTTTGTTTTCATTTTTTGTTTGCAAAATGCACTATGTTGTGTTAACACTTAGAGCACAAGCAAACTGTGGTCTTTTCAAACCATGGAATCATAGAATGGTTTGGGTTGGAAGAGACCTTAAAGATCATCTAGTTCCAACCCCCTGCCACGGGCAGGGACACCTCCCACTACATCAGGTTGCTCAATGCCTCATCCAGCCTGGCCTTAAACACCTCCAGGGATTGAGGGGGCATCCACAGCCTCTCTGGGCAACATGTTCCAGTGTCTCACCACCCTCTAAGTAAAGAACTTCTTTCTTCTCTCCAGCCTTATCTCTGGCCTTTCTGTAGCCTCCTTCAGGTATGGAGAAGCTACTGTGAGGTCCCCCCTTCTCCAGGCTGAACAACCCCAACTCCTTCAGCCTCTCCTCAGAAGGGAGGGGCTCCAACCCTCTCATCATCTTTGTGGCCCCTCCTCTGGACCTGCTCCAACAGCTCAATGTCCTTCTTATGTTGAGGGCTCCAGAACCTAACAGAGTACTCCAGAGTTTGGAGATGCACAGTGTCTTGAAAGGAGATGAACACAACCTTGGAGCAGAAGGCTTTTTTCAGCAAGCCAAATTGAGAGCCGTGCAAACGCTCCCTGATGGAGAGAGGTGTTTGTGTTTTCTAGCCTACTAACTGAAGGATTAACAGCCTGTGGCAAGTATACCAAAGATGGCATCCAATTACATTCTGAAGGGCATTTGGTGAGGCTGCTTGGTTGTGACAGGAGAGAATTACCTGAGAGAAACCAGGCAATCTCATAACAATGTCCTGTTGAGCTGCAAACATGGCCAGAAGGAGATCCTTTTCTTATACAATCAGGGGGTGGCAGATAAGCAGCAAGTTGCTTCTGAGAGGAACCATCTCCCGGCTTCAGTGTTTGTCTCTGTGCTTAACACTGGAATTGGAAAGAGAAAACACAATATGTCTGGGAATGCAGCTTGTCCCAGCAGTGGGAACACAGCTCAGAGCACATCTTTTTTCCCTCAGCCTCCTTATGGGGTTCAGAGGTTTGGGAATACCTTTAAAGAGAAGTCTTCCTACTGCTACATACCAGGAGAGAAAAGTCAGAGTCTCTGATCTAACTATTTGAAAGTGATATGTCTCTCTGGATGACACATTTGATGTCAGACTTCCCTATTTGACTTTACAGGCACCAAAGGACCAAGCAAGGAGCATGGATGTACCTCCTGATGACTAATTGGAATGCTTTCTTTCAACTATTAGTCATTGTTTTTCCTGCAGGCTAGACCTGCATTTGTGATATGAGCTGCAAATGCTCCAATAAATTATGAATAGGCATTTAAATGTTTAAATCTGTGTGTTTGGATGAGAGGCAAGATTGGAAAAGGAAGAACAATTCTTGATGTGCTCTGATTTTCACAATAAGACAGACTGTCAAGGTTAAAAGGACTTTCACAGATTTTCATTCACTTTTATGTTACTTGCTCGATGTAAAATGTAGATGGGTAAAAATGGGTATCATCGTGGTGAGATGTCAAGTTATTAAGACTTAATTGCTGCTAGAAAGTACACAACAGAGCCTGTACCCTGCTATGTTTTTTTATAAAAGTATGTGTTAAGTTGACTGAATATGAAGCCTGAGGACAGATCTTGCACTTCTGTTGTTGGTTTGCTGATGCTCACAGCTCGATAAGATATGCTAAGCCTCCAAATCATTAATATGATCCTGCTGTAAGACATTGCTCCTGTTGCTATTAATTTCACTGAACTATGTCCTGGTGAAGAATAATGGGCAGTTATAACTGAGATCAATAGCTATTGTTCCTTCTGTCCCAAAGCATTAATATGGCAAAATGAAATGCAGGCAGTATAGATTTCCTCTCAGATAAGTCGGTTATTGAAGATGTCTATGTATGAAAGACTCCCACCTTTCTATTGAAATTACCTTTCAACCCCTTCTCTCAAGACTTTAGGAAAGCAGAAAAGGAGAATGTGAAGGAAAACTTTGTTGTGAGAAAGGTGTGGAACTGAGGTCTGTATGGCCTGGGTTCTGCTGAGCACCTTGGCAGGGTTGTGTTCTGCTTTGAGCTGAACCACTTCTTTGATAACTTTGCTTTCTGAAGATGCTTGTCACACTTGGAGATGATTCTGCTGTTTTAAAAAACTGCCAGCATCATGAAACAAACATGATCCTAGGGAAATATGGATGTCAGTAATTAATGTGGCCATGGTTCTGACCCTAAAATGGCTTCCATTGTTATCTTGTTACAGTTGGCCTGCATTTTTCAGTGATGTAGAATCTGGAATTTGGGGTAATGAAACTAATGGATTCAGTATAAAATCAGTTAACATGGCATACCGCTAGACAAGGGATTCTTCACTGAAGAGCTGAAGTAAATTCATTTTGATAAGAAATAAACTCAACTAGAAGTTCTGCTTCTGATGCAGGAGTGCAGCGCTGAAACTGTGTGCCACAATGAGGGGTAAGACCAGGGTTTCTCATGTCTTTAAAATCTGACTCTCTAACTTTTTTTTTTTATCTTCAGTCTTATTACTATTTCTTCCTCCTATTATAGTAAAGCTTCTCTTTTCTCTGCTTTTCCTTCCTGAGAGGCCTTTTGCCTTCATCTGGCCTTAGCAGGCTTGTTCTGTCCAAACTCAGCAGTGAGTTGACAGCAACTTTCCTCTTCTGCCACCAGAACTTTGTTAAATAATTGTATTGCCCACTGAAAAGGCTCTGATCTTTATCCAGGTTCTAAATAACAGGGGGGGAAACATGAATTAACAGTCATAATAACACTATTGTCCTTTGTATTAGTAGTATCTTACCTAAAACATAGAATCATAGAATGGTTTGGGTTGGAAAGGACCTTAAAGATCATCTAGTTCCAACCCCCCTGCCATAGGCAGGGACACCTCCCACTACACCAGGCTGCTCAATGCCTCACCCAGCCTGGCCTTAAATGCCCCCAGGGATTGAGGGGGCATCCACAACCTCTCTGGGCAACCTCTTCCAGTGTCTCACCACCCTCACAGGAAAGAACTTCTCTCTTATCTCCAGCCTCAATCTCCCCTCTTCCAATTTGTGTCCATTACTCCTAGTCCTGCCATCCTGGACCCTATTAAAAAGTTCTACCCCAGCCTTTCTGTAACCCCCTTCAGGTATGGAGAAGATTCTGTGAGGTGGATGAGTTCAGTCTGAGACTGAGGAAAAAAGGCAAAGGGAGTGCTGTGAAGAACAAAAAGCTTGTAAAAGGAGACAAGGTAGCTCAGGTGTCTGCTGTGTGGTGCTTCCTTCTGCTCCACGAGCAGACTCTCTGATAAACTGGTTTCTATCTTGCCACTGTAGTCTTTCAGTAGTGTCCAGATTTCTCAAAAAATTGTATTCAAATATCTGAAGCATATCCTAAAGTGACAAATACCCCACCAGCCATGGGGCTAGTGGAAAGGCCAGGAGAATCTGTCTGGATCAGCTCTTCCATACTGATGCCCCCTCCACACCACGCTTTCTGGGCATGCTGGTGTAAGAATTTTCTTCGCCATGAAATGCAAAGCACTAGAAATAATCCTTACTGGATGGTTCTTGGCTGGTGAAGTTGAAAGCTTTATTGTATTTCCCTGTAGCTGGTAGAATTTTTCTGCCAGCTTGCTGTTCAGGTTTGTGTGTTTCTCATTCATTTTCAGGGAGATTTAATACCATGGAATGCAGAAAGCAGGACTGAGACATTAGATTCAAAGCAAATAGCAATGAGGGAAGGGAGAAAGCCTGTTTTCAATAGTTTGCAAAGTACTGAGAAGTTTTTTTGCTGTTTTTGGTTTTTAATAGTTGATGAATTCCTTTGTCTGTTCCCCCAGCATTGACTTGTTGGGGTTTCTTGTTTAATTTATTTAATAGCAATAGTTTCAAAATCAATAAGAAATGAGAAATACAACTCCCAAAGCCCAAGCTTGTGCCTCCTTGGCAGAGAGAGCTCTGCTCCACATCTGTTGGCTGAAACTTGAGTACGCTCTGGCTTCTTGCTCCAAGCTGGAGCCTGATCTGGTGTCCATCGCTGTGGATGAGAATCTTGCCATGAGCTCCCTGGGCTTTACTTCACCCTATTTCTGTAACAGTGGTTTATGAGTCAGAGATTTGAATCCTCGTGGGATTTTCTTTTTATTAGAAAGGCAACCGTGTTAATTTTTCAGTCCTTATTTTGGCAAATAGATGCATTTCTGCAGTTAACTTCCCAGAGACACAGCTATTTTCCTTCTGTAACAAAGCTGACTGGAAGGTCTAAGCTATCAGTAATGGTAGAAAATATTGGTTAACAAAGGAAAATCTGCTTGGGATATTATTGCCTTAATCTGGGGAAAATTTACCTTGTTCTTGTGGTTTTAAGATTTGAAGCAAATTTAACATTGCTAATGATGGCAAAGAAGTGTGTTTGAATTTTGATTTTCGATAGAGGGTGAGTTCTTATCTGTGTTGAAGTGCCAGCTTCATATGTCTTTCAGCAGCACAAACCACCTGGAGCTTCCTCTCCAGCCTTGATTTGATTTGCTTGTGTATAGATTTCTTCTTTGGAAAAAGTGGATGTAACACCATCCAGTGGTCTGGTACTTACAGTGGGAATGCCCAGAAGGCCTCCTCCTGCATAGAGGCATTTGTAGCATGATAAAAGCTACTAAATAAGATACTTAATAAGAATTTCTGATGCA
Organism: Turnix velox; assembly: GCA_013400935.1. NCBI lineage: Eukaryota > Metazoa > Chordata > Aves > Charadriiformes > Turnicidae > Turnix > Turnix velox. The sequence goes on from VZTY01020791.1 coordinate 43,039, forward strand.
AAAAGATGTGATGCTTGCATCAAGGAGGGCAAGATGATTACTTTCTCTTAGCTGAAGGAGAAAGCTAACATATGCTATCCTTACATCCAGTGAGATTGATGAATACCAGATGGAAGCCATGCAGAATGTTTTCTGTAGTATGCATAAGTGTTGCTGGCAGCTTTTCAGCTTTTAATATAGCAAAAGACAGTTGTACTTGCTTTAGTGAGTTGAGATAAATGCCTGCAGACTCCCAGATCTGTCTGGTTGAAGCACTACCTCTCAGAGTTTTCAGTGATTCTTTCTTTGTTGTCAAAGTACCATGACTGTGGCTGTTACTTAATACAAGTGCTTGATATAGAGAATCTCTTAGTAGCCATTAAGTAGCTCTTTTGCAAAAAATTGTTCATTTAAAATGAATTATTTAGATCTTACATGTGTGTTCTGTTTTTCTGTTAATAACCAAAGAGGCATGTTGAAATGTTCACTAAATAGCTTTCATGGGTAACATCTGACTGCTGAATTTCCCATTCTTCTGCTCCTTTTCCCCAGCACTTTGTCCATCTTGTTCATTTGGGTCTTGCAGCTGCCTTTAATCTGCATCAGTGGAGTCTTGTCCATTGTGACCTAAAACAATGAGCTGTGCAGTGCCAGCATAGTCTTGAGTGCATGTTCCTAACTGTGTCCTGAACTGCATTCAATTACTGAGTGTGTTTTGGTCACTGACGAGCAGTAACAAAGCTTTGAGATACCACAGTATGTTCATCTATTCAAATACTGGCTCATGCAGCCTGGTATGCTTTGGCATGGAGCTTTTGTGGTCTTTCTCATCAGTGGGCTTGCTCTCAAGGACTGGAAGTGACTTTGTTGTTGTGCAGTTTCTGGTTTTCAAGCTAATGGTCTGCAGCAATTTGTCTCAGAATCACATAATATTGGAATTGTTGGAAGAGACCTTAAAGATAATCTAGTTCCAACCCTCCTGCCATGGGCAGGGATACTTCCCACTAGATCAGGTTGCTCAGTGTCTTGTACAGCCTGGCCTTAAACACCTCCAGGGAGGGAGTCTTTTGTACCCTTAGTGTGTGGTGAGGGTCTGGTTGGGGTGTGATTTCTGTGTAGCTGTTGTTTGTTTCCACTGGCTTGATTTACAACTTGCAGAATTCAGGTGAGACCAGTATCACATAGTTTCAGGTGAGACTAGAAGTAATGGAAATCCATATGGAAAAACTGGAGTCCTGTTTGTGTAAGGGAGAAGCAGGAACCTCACAGTCCTGAAGTTCATTTCCTTTGGGAAAAGGGAGTGAGATTATAAGTAGCTGCAGATGATTACTCTGGCTGGGGAACTGCAAACTCCCTTCAGCTGCGGAGAGCAGCAGAGTGTCCCAAGGCAGAGGAGTGTGTGGTACCTCCCACAGTCAGCAAACACGGCTGTGTCCTTCCCTCCCTCCTTTGCCATGGAAGAGCTGAGCAAAGCAGACAAGGAAAGGGGAGGGTAAAGCAGGTTTGCTGAACGTGTTTGAAAAAAACAGTGAAATTACTTTCCCACGAGGTGTCCCAGAAGAACAGGCTAAATAATTTAGGACAATAATTGGAACTCTGGTTGTGAAGTTTTCAGGGTCTTTTTGATTAGAAAAATGCTGGCTTCTCAAATGAAAAAAGTATCTTCTTGAAAGTTATTGCCTTTGTTGAAACTTTCCAGGAGGGCTCCTATTTGTCTTGTGAACATGAGAGACATGCACCAAAATCCTGATTATCAGAGCACTCACCCAGAACGGAACACTGAAAATCTCAAATCCTTGCTTTGCTTCATTGAAATGGTCCTTAAATCATAGAATAGTTTGGCTTGGAAGAGACCTTAAAGATCATCTAGTTCCAATCCCTTTGCCATAGGCAGGGACATCTCCAACTAGATCAGGTTGCTCAGTGCCTTGTCCAGGAGGGAACAGTGAGATGGACCACAGAGATGGCAGTGCTGGTAGTGACTGACAAGGGCATTGTCCTCTCCACTGCCCTGCCCTGCAGGGACAACGCAGCTGAGCCACTTTGCTATTTGTCATTTAAGTGCTTAATTTTGCAGCAAGGAATTCAATGATGTTTGTTTTAGAACTCCCTTAGTAAATGCCCCAGTGCAACTTCACTAGCTGCTCAAAGCTATGCAGTCCCTGCTCATCCCTCTAGGACCTCTGTCATTAAGTTCAATGAGAACTCTTGATGCCAAGGCTGAGTTTTCCAGCAGTTTGGTATCAAGAGGTGTGTACATTGCTGATTCCCCTGCTTTGCAGGCTTTCCGGTAGTGTGTCAAATGAGAAAAGCAAAGGAAATTTGAACAGCTTAAAGATTCGCTGGACTGTTAGAAGCACGTGTGAATTCAGGTGATCAAATGAGTCCCAGATACAAGTCTGCTGATTTGACTTTGTTGCACTGCAGGTTTTTCAGTTGCTCGTGGGCTGCAGGGCAACAGAAAGGCAAGATGACCTCTCATCTCTTATATGTATAAAAATTACCTCCCCTCACAGTGTATCCCTCTCTCTCAAGCAGTAGCATTTAAGAGTACTGGCTAACCTCAGTTTTTTGGGATTTTTTTAAGGTGGAGTGGTGGGCAAGAGAAGTCACAAGTCACCTGGTCTGGTGGGATTTGTCCCTTCGCATGGGACGGGGGCTGGAACTAAATGATCTTTAAGGTCCCTTCCAACCCAAACCATTCTATGACCCTATGATTCTAAGATTGTTGCTTATCTTTCTCACTGTTCTAGCCAGGCTGGTAAGGGATTTATTTGTATTTTTCTGAATTGGTAATTTTTTCCAGAGCTTTCTTGAAGATCCATGGCTTTTGACAATCCCTTCTTGTGAGACTTAAGGAAGAGGAAGAATTAATGGAACTGGCACTAGAAAGATGGAGAAAATGGCGTTATAATTGAAAAAATAAAATTTATTGAGCGAATTACTTTTTTAATCCCAAACGTAATTACATGAAATGTGGTACATTATAATATGAAATTCTGGGAGATGCTGAGGCAGGTATTAAAATGTTTATGATCAAAACAATCTGGTATTAACGTAAGGGTAAAAAGCTGTGTGTGCTTTTCATCAGATGATGGTGCTGTGGCTTCACAGAAATTCTCCCCGCTGTAATAAACAAATAAAGCAAACCCAGAGTGTTTTGACGTGGCTATTACTGAGCTTTCGTTCTAGGCAGATACATCCGCAGTGTTGGCTCCGCAGAGCTGCATCACCTGGGGCTCCTGGCCGTGACCTGCAGTGATGTGGAAAGGAAACGGTTTCCCTCTCGGCAGAGAAAGGCCTACAGAGAAGAATGGCTGTTGCTGCAGCTTCAGATCATGGGAGACATTTGGGATAATCTTAACCTTTTGAGTGCTGTGTACTGCTGTGGTGTACGCATGTAGCCAGGATATGGAGAGGAAAAGCTCCCTATGAAACAGATAGGCACTTTTCCTTTAGTCTCTGCAACCCTCACTGTGTTCTATGTCATGTACTCAGCATGACAGAAGTAAGTAACCATCAGAAGATGGTTTTGACACAGTAGTGGGATGCAACATGTGATGTCAAAGAGTATAAGCAGAAGTACTAGGAAAAAATGTTGTAGCTTCTCTTCAAAGCATTGCAGAGCAGCACAGTTCCCACTGAGGCTTGATAATCAAAAGCATACAAAGGGATAAGGGACAAAATCCTCCTGTATTTTTTCTGGTGGGAGCTCTTACCTTTTATTCCTAAGGTCCCGAATGCCTATGTCACAGGCTTATCATGCAGCTCATCAGCCAAACTTTATCAATTGACCATCTGTGTACTCCTAGTTGGTAAAAGTGAGTGGTTTAACTACCTTCATGTGTCATTATACTGTAGTATAATGGGGTTATTGTGGGGTTTTATAGTGGTTTGTGAGGCCTACAAGAGCATTCAGTAATTACCATGACATTGTTTAGGAGAGGAATGCAAAAAGCTACATGTGCAGAGTAAGGACCTAATTAATTGTTTTTACTTGATATATACAGGGTCATGTACACTTAGGGCTTTGCCACTATTTTTTTCTTGCTGACTCTTAAGCACAGAGGAATGTAGATTATCACAAACAAAAAATTATAGAATGGTTTGGGTTGGAAGGGACCTTAAAGATCATCTAGTTCCAAACCCCCTCCGACTACACCAGGTTGCTCAATGCCTCATCCAGCCTGGCCTTAAACACCTCCAGGAACTGAGGGGGCATCCACAGCCTCTCTGGGATCCCAGCCTTTCTGTAGCACCCTTCAGGTAATGAGAAGCTCCTCTGAGGTCCCCCCTGAGCCTTCTCTTCTCCAGGCTCAACAACCCAAACTCCTTCAGCCTGCCCTCAGAAGATAATTAAAGCTATTGCAATTTCCCCTCTGTACTGTACTTGGATATCTCAGTGGTAACTAAAGTTTCACAGCTAAGCTTTTTACATCCCATCTGAATTCTTTTAACTGTCTTGAGGGTTTTATCTGTGAGCAGTCGGTGCTTGTTTAAAATATCTCAACTGAAGTTGACTGTAAAGAATCAACTGGTACCCAGGGAATTGTTAAGAAGGTTATAGTTTAACAGTCGAAGAATGAGGTTTATTCTCTTATTTGAGGCACTGTAACAGTCAGTTAAGTGTGCCATCAAATGGGTTTGTCCAATTGGATTTTCTTTATGATGGCTGGGAGAGAGGCTGTCAAGAGGATAACTGTTGAATGCTTAGCTTTTTGGCTTACTGGTTCATTAAGTAACATCACTGTGTATTTCTCTCATCAGTCTTAATGAGTTCAGGGTTTGGAGAAAAAGATACTTCCTTTGAGTAGCTTTTCCTCAATTAGAATATAACTCTGTGAAATTTGTAGTGTTTCATGGTAATGAAACTGCATCATGTCCAGTTTTCTCTGTTTTTCTTTCATGGTGATGTCTTCCCTCCCTTTGCTTAGACTTTGCTGCCTTTGTAGACTCACAACATTTAAATGGCATCCTCAAAGTCACTGTGTGGCAGAAGTGGAAAAATAAACTATTTGTTATACCTTCAAAATTGGAACCAGAGAAATGCCTTGAGTCGACTGCATTTGGTTGGAAATGCAGGACTGGTGGGCAGGTGATTTCAAAAAGTCACAGGGATTGGAAGGGACCTCAAGAGATCATCTAGTCCAATCTCCCTGCCAGAGCAGGAACACCCAGACCAGGTCACAAAGGAAGGTGTCCAGGTGGAGTTTGAATGTCTCTAGAGAAGGAGACCCCACACCCTCTCTGGGCAGCCTGGGACACTCTTCTCTCACCCTTACCTTGACAAAGTTTTTCCTCCTCTTTCTGTGGAACCTCCTGTGCTCCAGTTTGCACCCACTGCCCCTTGTCCTATCATTGGAGGTCACTGAGAAGAGCCTGGCTCCATCCTCCTGACACTCACCCTTTCTATATTTATGGACATGAATGAGGTCACCCCTCAGTCTCCTCTTCTCCAAGCTAAAGAGACCCAGCTCCCTTGCAGCTGTTCCTCATAGGGGACATGCTCCAGTCCCTTCATCATCTATGTTTCTGTAGCTTCTCCAGAAGTTCCCTGTCCTTCCTAAACTGAGGAGTCCAGAGCTGACCATACTATTCCAGATGTCCCACAATTGGACATAATAGTCCATATATGGTCTCATCATGGCAGAGTGGAGGGGGAGAAGAACCTCTCTCCACCTGCTGCCCACATCCCTTCTAATACACCCCAGGATGCCATCGGCCTTCGTGGCTCATGGTCACCCTGCTGACCACCAGGACCCCCAGGTCTTCTTCCCCAACACTTCTCTCTAACAGCTCAGTCCCCAAAATAAATGTCAATAAAACCTGATGAATGTGGGTTGCAGGGTTGGGCCTTGCAAGCCCCGCTGCCCATCTCACCTGACTCTGCACTGCCACAGACACAACCCTGACCTGAGGAAAAACTTTGCTGATCTTTTTTTTTTTGCTCTTTTCTATTTTATTCCCCCTTGGTGCTGCCATGGCTATCAGTGCATAGGAAATGACATTATTTCTCTGCTGCTTGGATGCATCTGTGAAAGGCAGATAAAGGTGCTGCCTTTGTGAAGCACTCAGGGTGCTAAAACATGCAGGGTGCTGTGTGGCAGCCAGCTTCTGCTTCAGAAGCTTTATCATTCTCTGCCCAAGTCTAAAATGCAGGACTTTTCCCATGAGGTTCTGAGTCACAGGAAGGAGAGAGGGGAAGGTCGTCTTCACGGTGACTTGTGACTTCTGCATATAACATTTTCTCAGAACTAATTAAAACTTTGCAAATTCATCCAAACTTAAATGAATCAGTGCTGCGTAACTAACAGCTTATGTTAAAGGCTTTGAACAAATATCCACAATGCATCAGTAAACATGAAAATTACTTTCTCATGTCAGGATGTCTCTCACTATAGTGCTGTGCTCTGATAAAACATTTCTCTGTGCCTGTAGCTTTTTGTACTTCTAAGTTTATTGGTTTTCCTAACCTCTCTTTCAGGCTTTTTACTATATGGAGAAACAATCTTTAAAATGATTTACCAAGCAAAATTCACCATGCTTCAGCAATAACTTGCAGTTAGCGAAGTGTTTAAATTAAGGACTGAAACAAAACAGGGACCAGTTACTGTTCCATCATGGCTGTTAACTTTTGTAATCTCCTTTAAAGGTGATTATTGCAGATATAAAATATTTTCTCACGGTTATGATGGCAGTTATGGAAAATATTCATGACTTGCAAAAATTTTGTTGGGCACAGTTCACTCCTGGCTTCTTTAACTGATACTTTAAAATAAACCCAAATTTGGAAAGGGAAAGGAGATCATTGATTCTAGTCATGAATATAATCAACAGCACTGGTTGCTTTTTCATAAGCAGTAACTCCCAATTCCTTCAGCTGTTTCTGTAAATGTTAGGGTTTTTGGTAATTACAGATGCTTTGGTAATTACAGACCTGTGTGCAGGTCAAGCATGAAGTATCCACTGGTGTAAAATCTCTGTTTTGACCTGGGTCTTTCTCAGTGATAAGAACATAGGGTCCAGAGGAGGGCCATGAAGATGATAAGAGGGCTGGAGCACCTTCATTATGAGGAGATGCTAAATAAGTTGAGGTTGTTCAGCCTGGAGAAGAGAAGGCTCAGGGAGGACCTGAAGGGGGCTAGAGAAAGGCTGGGGTGGGACTTTTTAATAGGGGCCAGGATGGCAGGACTAGGAGTAATGGATGCAAACTGGAAGAAGGGAGATTTAGGCTGGAGATAAGAAAGAAGTTCTTGCCTGCGAGGGTGGTGAGACACTGGAAGAGGCTGCCCAGAGAGGCTGTGGATGCCCCCTCAGTCCCTGGAGGTTGTTTAAGGCCAGGCTGGATGAGGCACTGAGCAACCTGGTGTAGTGGGAGATGTCCCTGCCCATGGCAGGGGGGTTGGAACTAGATGATCTATATGAGCCCTTCCAACCCAAGCCATTCTATGATTCTATGTTTGTGATAGTCAAAATATTTTTGGGGATTTCCAGGCTGACTTGGAGCCTGTCAGATGTAAACCACAAGAGACAATGACATCCAAAATTTCTGAACCTGCCAGTGTCGCCCTGGTAACAGACTAGGGTGAATTTGGTGTTGACATTTTCGGAGCCACTGTATTCAAATGTCATCTTTAGGAAGCCAGTGCTGGGGAGAAACAAGCTCCATTATCTTGGACTGATTTGTTTGGACCATGTGCCAGCACATAATGAACCAGGTCAACATCAGTGCAATGGTACATTATGGACACAAGCCACCAAGTTGTTTTTTGTGCACTTCTGCTTCCAGGTCAGCATTTGCAGCCTTCACAGTGGGATGTTTATAAGGCTGGAAGCAACTGAATGAATTCCAATAAGTGTTGCAGGGATAACAAATCCTATCCCAGATTATTGCAGTGATGAATTTTGTATCACAGCATTCAGTTGTATGAAGGGAAGAGCAGAGAACTGCATCATTTTAATGGGTCAAGGAGGGAGAGGTGGAGTAGAGGAGGAATTTCTGATGCTGGCTTTGCCACCAAGGAATACCCATTGTGCACTGACACTATGCAAATTAAATGTTATGCTTTCATGCCCCTCTTACTCAGCATGGCTTTAATTAAAAGCCCTTTTCCTTTGGTGCATGGGTTTAAAACTGTGTAATGGTGTTAAACAAACATCTGACTAAATTTCTATCTATCTGATTAATTTTGTAATAGTTTAATGAATAATGGCATATCATTAAGGGTAGATGGTGTATTTAAACCCAAGTAAGAATTTGTCATTGGGAACTGGGTGTTTTTTTGGGATACTGTGAATTTCAATTTGCTTTTAAAGAAAAAAGGTGTATTTTTTCACATATTATTTAAATTTTGCAGCTGTCCCACCATAAGAAATGCATTTTTCTCCCGACTGTCTCCATAAAATATAAAACTGAGCCTGGAACAAACATTTTTCTGAAGAGCAGAGCAGGTGAGCTGAGAAGTATTTGCATGCTTCAAAAGTTGGTTGTGAATGAGTTTTTGTCCAGACAAGTTACAAGAATCTTATTCAGACTTGTAGGGCTGTAAGAATGAAAAGATCAGTGGCTTGTGTAAAACAAATTCAGCTAATTAACACAAGATGATGTTTCACTTGAATTTGGATTCTTGCTTGTTTTCTGATATCCTGTTGGCTCTCTGCTTGCCTGATTGCTGCCAGGCATTGTGCAGCCAGAGCAGAACTTGAGCTTTCTGAGCATGGAGAGCCCCTGCTCTGAGGCCTGTCCCAGTCTCTGTGGGCTGTTGTGGCAATGGATGGATAGGCTGCCTGCTGGTGTGGTTGGGTTGTTCACTTCACTTCACTTCATGTTCTGTGCTCTGTTTGCTTCATGCTTAATTGAAGAGTTCTTCTCTTTAGTCCTCATAGAGAGGACTGCTCAATTCTTGTCTAATAACTAACACAATTTGACTACTTAATGTTTTTAGATGGTGAATCTGGGTAAAATGAGGCAGAGATGAGCATATGTACAGAACAGTATCACCACCAGCTTTGGCTTTGGCTGATTTTTCTGGTTTCTCCTCACCTTAAAGAGAATATCCTTACTTAAATCAACATTTCTTTGAAAGTTTCCCTTCTATTCTCAGTAAGTTCTGCCTCCTCTTGGTCCCTGTACTAACACTAGGCAGGAAACACAGCTGTTGGTCCTCGGAAGCATGGAAGCCCCTTTGTAGCACAGCAGCTCCAGCACAACATAAGCAGAGATGAAGAAAACCACTTTGAAACCCTGAGAATATGTGTGTGTGTGAGAGAGACTGTTCCACTTGTCACGATTGTCAGTTCCCAGCTTCTTTCCCTTGCGTTACATTAGTGAACTGGAACTCTGATAAAGGAGTTATGTACAGTGATGACAAGAATTGATTTCCAGTTTCCTGTAGAATGACTCTATCATTGCTTGTGACTCGGGCAATTTAGCTTATATTACAGTGCTAGCTAGGGATTATAGATCACCCTGACAGTCATCTAGTCACAGAGCACACTGATTTTGACAAGATATTGAAAGATTTTTACGAGAGTTTTCTTTGTGAAACAGCTTAAAGTGCCATTTGCTATTGTTGGATCATGTGTAAAGAGATTTTGTGTGAGGCAGGATAAAAGTATTGGTCTCAGTTTGCCTTGTTTGCCTTAATCTCTGCACCTGAGACCCTAGAGAAAAATCAAACATCCTTCTGGTCTTGGATCTGGTTTAGAACATGGGAGTGTCTTTGATAGGAAGACAGAAGTCCCATGATGTATTTGGGCATGGTTAGTAGCAAATGGACCTCATAGTAGCTTCTCAGGACCTGAAGGGGGCCTATAGAAAGGCTGGGGTAGGACGTTTCAATAGGGTCCAGGATGGCAAAGTGGAAGAGGGAAGATTTAGGCTGGATATAGGAAAGAAGCTCAATCTTGTGAGGGTGGTGAGACACTGGAAGAGGTGCCCCCTCAATCCCTGGAGGTTGTTTAAGGCCAGGCTGGATGAGGCATTGAGCAACCTGGTGTAGTGGGAGGTGCCCCTGCCCATGGCAGAGGAGTTGGATCTTTATGAGCCCTTCCAACCCAAACCATTCTATGAGTCTATGCTTAGGGAAAGAGTATAAAAAATGAGACAGATGTAAGAGTGGTCCTTTCCAGGAAATGCCCTGGCAGATTCAGCCATCAGCCATCTGAAGCCTGCAGGGATGAGTGAGTAATCCACCATGGAAATAGATACTAGTGCTGCCCTCGCTCAAGAATTTTCCTGGCTAATTGATGGTCTGACTTGCTCTCTCATTCCTGGAAGCTATAGGACTTCACTGATCTCATCTTTTGACAGGGCTGACCTGCAGGTAGTGTTGGATGGGAGTTCAGAGTTCTGCTGCTAATGCTGCAGACAGGCTCTGGTTCAGAGATGTCCCTATTAAATGGAGTGCAGCAAGGCCCCTCCACAGCTGAGGGGCAGTGAATGGTTTGGGCTTCTCTGACATTTAGTTATGAAAAGACAGGAGTGACCTTCAGCTGAGAAGGTCTCCCAGCTTCTCAGTGGTGGCTGAACTGGTGGCAGGGTTTGATGGCAACAAGGTGTGTGCTTGTTCATACAAAGCAGACCACTTTTATTTCAGTGCTCTGCTGAAAAAGTACATCTCTATCATGTCTTGGGCACTGACATTTCTTATCACTAATTGCTTTCCATTTCATCATCACAAATGCTGCTTACAGCCTCCACCTGTTGGCAAATGGAGGATGTAGAACAAGGCTTGTAACGATAAATAGTCAACAGGAGATTGTTCTGTTCTTCAGAAACAGTAAACCCCGTTTCACTCTATCTTTTCACATCATTGTTTATATATCTCAAAATGTTAAGGGATTTTTGTTCCACTTAATCCTTAAGAATTTTTGAGAACAGATCCATAAGATTTCTTTAATTTTTCTAAGAATCTTATGAGAGGGAATTAAAGTCAGGGTTTTATTGATGACATTGTGAGCCTGCCTTTGCCTGCCCAGGAAGAAGTAGCCATGTCTGGTCAGTTTTGCTGAAACTTCTTCTTACAAAATGAGGAAAAACATTAAAATTCGCATTCAGACTTAGACAACCCTACACAAAATAGGGATTTGAGATGCTTACCACATGAAGTTCATTAAAATCTGAGTCAGATTTTAAGGCCAGAAACAACTGTCCTTCTCTAAAGCATCTTCATTAAATTAAACCAATTCTTTTTCTGCTTTTAAATGACAGTTTAGGGTTTCATTTCCTCAGATTGTCAGGAATAAGACTGAGCTTGAAGTATAGGATTTTTAATTGGATTTTCAAATTTAGCATCCATAGTAAAATGACAGTTTGGAAAGAAAACGATACTGATGTTGAGCTTGAAAGTAATTTTTTTCAGAGAATTATCAAGTAACAGTTTATTTTAGCTATTATCTATCACAAAAGCTCAAAAAAGTTAGACTTTTAGCTCACTGCTTCTTTTCTTTGGCTGTGTGTATGGAAGGGCACAGGTAAGAGCAAGCACAACACACCACAGAATACTTATTTTTCTACATAATGCCTTAGTAATTAAATAGTGTTTGGAAAACATTTAAGAAATGTAAAGCTCTCAGTAAGAGGTAAATGATATTAATTATAATTAGCAAGTAGGTTATTTCTTAGCTTTCATATGATTCCATTCCCTCTGGATGAACACCAAGTGATGTTCACCTAAAGGGTGACTTGAGAATTCCTCACAGTGAAGCAGTGCAGACAGAGATGATACAGTAGGTGATTGTTTCATCATCAGGAAGGGGAACAAAATACAATGCCAGAAAATTTCCAGGGATTGCTCACGAGTCTTTTAATTATAGTGTGGTTAAAAATACCTTATCTGCAAAGTAGTCAACTGTGCTGAAATAAAATCCCATTTGGGTCTCTAAATTGGGCGAATGCTTGACATGACTTTCTGGAGACTGGGTTGCAAAACAGATGGAATGGGACAATTTTCCCAAGGGTTCACCTCATGATGACAGACTTTTGATAGCAATTGGAAACCTACATGTCTAATAAATTAGTAAAGTCTATCTTAAATTTTAAACACATTTACACCTAAATGTATGCCTCTGCTGGGCTAGACCTAAAACTCAGTGCCAGTCTACTAGAATTGAGCCCATCCATTCATCTAAACTTGTCGCTCCTCTACTGGGACAATGGAGTCCTAGAGGAGATGAAGAGTTGCCAGGAGAGATGCATTGAGTACATGTACAGAATGATTTGTGTTGGGAGATAAGAGATCATCCAGTGTAACCTCTGCCTTGGGCAGGGCCAAGTCTCACCAGCTTGGGTTGTTCTAAGCTCTGTCCAGCCCCTAAAGGGAAGGAGCAGCCAGTTTCTCTGGCTAGTAGATGATTACCCCCTTCACAGCAAAGACTTCTACCTGAGATCTCATGTAAATCTTCCCACCCTCAGTGTAAAACCATTTCCCCTCATCCTATGGCTTTAAGCTGTGATTGAAAAAATAATTGCTACAAACCAACACTTTTTGAAATCCTACACTTGAAAAATGGTGGAACTTAATCAGAAGCTGCAATATCCTAGCACCATTTTTATGGCCCTGATTGGAAGGGACCTGTCAGGCCATCGAGTCCCACCATTTACCCAGCTCTGAGAAGAACAGTCTCTGAATCACATCTCAAAGCTTTGGGTCTGCCCATCTCCTAAAGCAATGCAAGGATGGTGCCTCATCCAACCAGACAGCCCAACCATCCCCGCCACACCTGGCACAACCTCACTGGCATTAAAAGACCCCGGAGCAATCCCTGGAAAACTCCTCACCTTGGAGTTTGTTCCCCCCACCCACTGAGATCACTTCATTATTTGCCTAAATTTGGAAGTTCCTCGGAGCAACTCTAATTTCTCCTCCTCATTTTCTGTTGGCAAGATATTCTTAATAATAAGGAGTCACAGCAATTGAATAATTGAATATGAAATGAATGATCTCAGATTACAGACTCGCTGCAGAAGCTAGTGATAATTCTGTTAATCTTCAGTTTGGCTTCCTGTGAATCACTGAGTAACTTTTACAAGAAGAGATTCCCCTTCCCAAGCATTTGTCTTGAATTTTTCTACATAAGAGCAAAATGTGGGCTATGAGAAGTGATTATGAATCTCTGCAAAGTAAAGGATCAAGAGAATTCATACAGCTTTATTGTCTTTAACTCTTATTTTCCATGTTAAAATCCTCTATTTGAACCCTGAAAATCTGCTTCTGTGGATGCAAAACAGAGTACAGGAACTGCTGTGCTTCTTAAATGGTGGAATCTAAACTAGCAATTTAACTCGCAGTTTTATATGTGGTATGACTTTTGTTTTCTTTTGAAATTTGAATGCCAAATGCCTGCAACCAGAATGTTATGAGCCAAGTTAATATTGTTCAACTCTGAAGGTATTTCAGGTGTACATGTGAGACTTATAGAAGCATTATAGAATTCTTCCCTCCACCAGTGTCTACAGCATCAATAATGAAGCAATTTGTTAGGAGAGCAGCAAAGAGCTGTCATGAGGTACTGTAAGTTCACCTCCTTGGAGCCTTTTAAGTGCTAATTTAGATCCCTAAAACAAGCTCAGACCAGAGAGAGTTTGCCAGTCTGCCCCTTCAGGCCGGGATAGGTTTGTAAAAGGAGTTCACGTTGTTTAAAATGTGATGGAAAGAAAGTGGATAACAGGAAAAACATACAAATGACATACACAAACCACATGAAATTGCTACTTTGAAGGCTTTTACAGGCATGTGGTACATGTGTGCCTTTTTGCCCCTCTCAGACTATTTTTTGAACAGCTTTAAAAGTCATTTCAAGAAACGGGCTGAAACACAATGTGTTCCTGCATGAAATTAATTTGTTAAATCAGTCTTCGAGCAAAAGCCTGCGATGTGAGCTTGTCCTGAAAGTGTCCTCTTTGTTATCTCAGCTTTGGGAAGAGTGTTACTGTGTCAGGGAGCAGCAAGAGCTCATCCAGCCCAGGGTCATAGAATTGCCTAAAGAATTGTGCTGGACTGGAACTGTAGTTCCTATAATTCCACTCCCCCCTGCCCTGGGCAGAGACCCCTCCACCAGCCCAGTTTGCTCCAAGCCCCATCCAACCTGAACCCCTCCAGGGATGGGGCTGCCACAGCTTCTCTGGGCAACATGGGCCACGGGCTCAACCCCTCACAGCAAATTTCCTCTAATCTCTGACCTAAATCTCCCCTCCTGCAGTTTAAAGCTGTTGTCCATTGTCCATCCACTTCACTTCCTCCTGAAGAACCCTTAACAAAATAATTTCATACAGAAGCTGTTTCTGGTAATGCAGATCCTTGATGTTTCTTCAAAATGCTTATCTGAGGAAGGGACACCCTGCCAAGAATAAGCATTTGTTGCAGCAAATTCTGCTTGCTTTCTGCCCAGCCTTTGAGAAAATATGAGACTTGTGCTATTTGCAAAAGATGTATATTATTTTGATGAAATTTTTCCTGTATTCTCCTATATGGTGACTGAGAGGGACAGACAATTGATGTAGTCATAAGTGGTATTTTGGAGCTGATGACATCTAGACCAGGAGTGGGAGTAATGTATATGCAAATTATTTGTCATGCTTGTCAGTTGGTGCCATTTTCTACAAAAAATATTAATTGTAATTAAATTAATCTGGTCCGGTGGAAATATAATCTTGACAAAGTGTGTTTTTTGCTGCCACAGAATGCTATTTGCTCCCTGACTTTTATGTGTTGTTAGTAATTTCAGTACTGCACCCATCTAAATAAGTGGCCATTGCTGGTTCCAGATGTCATTAGTGCAGAAAACTTTTTCTCCACCCGAACCTTATTTTCAGTAATATAGAAGAAAACAATTATGATATTGTGCACTTAATTGGGACGTGTTTTGTTTTCTAAATAGCATGTTTTCTTCTGAATGTGAATTAGAGAATGAAACACAGCTTTATTATTGATTCCTTCACTGGGAGAACCGATGGGAAAACTTTACTTTAGCAGTTTAGTTGACAAATGCAGGTAACTTTAAGTCAGTCTTATATGTGCATTAATTTATGTTCATGAAATCAAATATCATAGGATCATAGAATGATTTGGGCTGGAAGGAACCTTAAAGATCATCTAGTTCCAAAACCGTAACTCCAGTTGAGGCTTCACCAGAGCTGAGTAGAGGGGCAAAATATCCCTGTTTCCCAAGTAGTTCTTGGTGGTCATCTTTTCCTCATTTATCAGTTCAAGTATTTATAACATCAATTTCCTCTGCTTGCCTTGCTTTTGTTAGTTGTCATTGATGGAAATTCTCTTTTGTGAAGAGTTTTGTCCCAAGCCTTTTGGGAGCTTGCTTGCAATGATGTCTCAGTTGTTGAGTCACCAATAACTATGTTTTCAAGCTAGGTATTTGTTTTTCATCCATTTAATGTGTATTTTAGTCATGCTGTATTCTCAGGTGCTAATTTAGAGTTCCTATGTGAGGAATTTGGACTATATGCCTCACTTGTAATCAATTGGAAGATAAAATCAGGTTTGTTAACCAAGGGCAAGTCTCCTGAAGGGAACTTTTGCTGGTATTTGCCACAGTCCTGCTTTTAAATTGTGCTACTTGAATGCTCTGTTATCATTCCATTCACCTGCACCTGTTAGTGACTGGGGTAATGTCACCACTGCAGTAGTCTCTGGGAATGCACAAACTCAGCCCTGAGACTCACTTGGTTGGTCTCACGTGAAATGAAGTTTATCACCTGGTGGGTAAAAAAATCATCAGCCCTGAATTTTGGGATAGTGGGAGTTTTCATGAATTCTTATTCACTTCAGAAAATACAGAATACAGAATCATACAGTATGTTTTGTAGGAAAGGACCTTCCAAAGCACTCCAGTGCCTACCCCTGCAGTGACAGGGACATCCTGCACTAGATCAGGTTGCTCAGAGCCTGAACAAGCCTGGCCTTGGATGTCTCCAGGGCGGGGTCTCCACCATCTCTATGGGCAACCTGGGCCAATGTCATCTAACCCTGCCCTGCTCTAGTTTCAAACCACTGGCCCTTGTCCCATGGCTCCATGCCCTGGCAAACAGCCCCTCCCCAGCTTTCCTGGAGCTCTGTTAGGTACCAGGAGGCTGCTGTGAGGTCTCCCCACAGCCTTCTCTTCTCCAGCCTCAACAGCACCAACTCTCTTAGCCTGTCCTCAGAGCAGAGGCCCTCAGATTGAGGTCCAGGGATTGAGGTCCGGGCCTCCTCTGGACCTTCTCCAACAGCTGCATTGTCCTTCTTGTGCTGAGGGCTCCAGAGCTGGACAGCTGGACAGGGTAACTCCATTTGGGGTCTCATCAGAGCAAAGCAGAGACAGAATCACCCCTCAATGTGCAGACCATAGCTCTCCTACTGCAACCCAGGAAAGTGCTGGCTTCTGGGCTGTGAGTGGACATTGTTGGCTTATGTTCAGCTTTATAAAACTTCATTTACATATAAAAAGTCACATTTTTTCCCTATATATGCATTACTGATTTACTGTTTTGTTCCTGAAGCTGATCATTTTGCCTCCCCTATGGAAAAGAACAGGTGTGTAGCTCAGTTGGGAGAGCATCAGACTCCTAATCTGAGGGTCAAGGGTTCAAGACCCTGTCCAGGTATGAAGCTTGCAAGAGTTGGGATGATGGTTGGACTTGATCTGAAAGGTCCCTTCCAACCTAGATGACTATGACTATGACTAAGGAATGTATAGTTATGTCTGAGAAAAAGGGGGGAAAGTCAGAAGTTTTCAGCTGTGCCCTCCTGCAGGACTGAAGTGTGCTGCTGGTTCATTGCCATGCAGGGCTGTCAGTACCACAGAAAGAAATCCCCAAGTGTCAGGGAGCACTGCAGATTTAGGGGGCCAGCTTTCACAAGAAATGTATCAGCTTGGTGAGATCAGCTCTGAGAACACATGAAGAGCTGTCAATGCAGCCCAGAGGCATAAATATTTATCTTGACCCTTTTGATGTTGACAATCAATGTTGTTCTGCTGCAGATCTGGCACTGTTACGCTGACAGTCATACTGGTCAGTTTGTCAAATGTTATGACACTGTCCGTGTTCAGGTCAGCGCGGGCATGGGATTCTGTCAGAAGCTTTTGCACACAGTGCATAGATACCAAAATTTATAGCTGCAATCCTACTTAGAAGCAGAGAGGCCAGCGTAATTAGGTAATGTATCTTGATAACCACAGAATCACAGAATGTCAGGCATTGGAAGGGACTTTGAGAGATCATCTATTTAGTCCCATCCCCTTGCTCTAGCAGGAACAGCCAGATCAGGTCACACAGGAAGGCGTCCAGATGGATTTTGAATGTCTCCAGAGAAGGAGACCCCACACCCTCTCTGGGTAGCCTCTGCCAGTGTTCAGATGATAATGACAAGAGGAGACCGAGGGGTGACCTTTTTAATGTCTATAAATATGTAAAGGGTGAGTGTCAGGAGGGTGGAGCCAAACTCTTCTCAGTAACCTCCAATGATAGGACAAGGGGCAACGAGTGTAATCTGGAACACAGATTTAGGTTCCACAGAAACTAAAGAAAAAAACTTTGTCAAAGTGAGGGTGAGAGAACAGTGACACAGGCTGCCCAGAGAGGGTGTGGGATCTCCTTCTCTGGAGACATTCAAACCCATTGGGACGCCTTCTTTAGGAAGAAAGCAATCCTACAGGGTCTTGAGGAGAGGTGTTCACAAGTGGTTTATAATCCACTGTTGTTCAGCAGATGGAAGTGGATCTTGTTTAAAAAATAGACCGTTAAAATCTCCCCATGTGTGGGAAGAAGACACCCCAGATGGTGAGTCTGCAGCCTCCCATAGTGACACATCCAGGGGCTGCTTTCATACTGCCAACACAACTGGTGTTGAATCTTCCAAACAGACCAGATGTTACTGCTCAATCATGGCATGGCTGGGGCTCAAAGAAAAAAAAGGCCTTGCATTTCATAGGATCATTTGAGTTGGAAGGGACTTTAAAGATCAACTACTTCCAACCACGCTGCCATGGGCAGGGACACCTCTTACTAGACCAGACTCCTCAATGCCTCATCCAGACTGGCCTTAAACACCTCCAGGGATAGAGGGGGCATCCACAACCTCTCTGAGCAACCTGTTCCAGTGTCTCACCGCCCTCACAGGAAAGAATTTCTTCCTTATACCCAGCCTAAATCTCCCTCCTTCCAATTTACATCCATTACTCCTAGTCCTGCCATCCTGGACTCTATTCTCTCTTCTCTCACCCTCACTGTGAGAGAAAGTAGCTCTACATCTGGTGCTCCAGCTCCAGGAGCCCATCTGTGCTCCAAAACTTGCCCAAATCCTCTTATGAAATACTGCTTCCCCCAAGAGCTGGAATCCTAATGCTCTAGCCCTTCCCTGCTGTGCAAGGACAACTGCACCACTCCCACCAGGTTACCTACTGGTCAGACTGGACAGACCATCATTATGGTGCATTAAGAAGCCTTTGCAGCAATATGCACACCCTGTGGGCTCTTGTTATATACATTTAAGAAAGTGAGAGCTTTTAAATCCAGCTTTCTGTGTTGTGACAGCATGTGGGTGCCTGGAGGCATTAAAGTACTTACAGACAGCCAGAGGGAAGTGAAGGAGAGTAGATATGAATTGCTATTATTATTAATAATGTTAATGAAAATGCTCCCAAAGATCAAGGACTTTCAAATTAATTATTCCTAGTTAAAATATACAGCATGAAAAGAGCTGCCTAAGCCAATAATGGACTTCTAGTTCTTTCCTTATTAAATTAATTTTGTTTCAGATCTTCAGCATTTTCCCCATCTGTGCAAATTTTTTATAAATATTTAAAAGAAGAATTAGAAAGGGAAGATTAAGGAGAGGAGAAGCAGCAGTGAGCCAGCTGAGAAAGGAGTATGGAATATAAAAACTTAGGAGATACTGAAGCATTTTTGAATAAATATCCTTTCATTTTTATGACTATTATAATTCTTTCAAATACTCTTATGACCACATCCCACATTTCTTGTGCATTTAAATCTCCCATTAACCTCAATGCCACAATATTCAAAGGACCTCATCTTGCCTTCCATGTGCTCAGTGGGACTTCAGATTTGCAATGAATGAAAAATTGCACCTTTAGGATAATTGAGCCGTGCTTTTATTATAAAACTGATGGTAGAGAAACTTGTGCATGAATCATACTGTCTTAAAATATGCTCAACACCCAGGTTAATCTGAACTATAGATGTGAATTTTACTGCTGTCCACCATGGCTAATATTAATTATGTATTTCTCTGGTGGTTACTGGCTTCTCTCTGAGCGCTAAGCCCTGCATGGAAGTCCAGACAGTCTTTGTTCCTGTTTTAAGTGCTGGCAAAATTCTTACTGACTTCAGAGGATCCAGGAAGACACTTCAGATACCTTAACAGTACGACTATCTACCATTATCATTAGATCCTTGGGAATTTTTACAGAATACTTTGCTCATGGTGGCACAGGCTTCCCAGAGAAGTGTTGGAGTTTCCTTCTTTGGAGATATTCCATGCTCACCTAGATGTGCTCCTGTCCAGCCTGCTGTGGGTGACCTTGCTTTGATAGGGGATTAGGCTGGATGGTGTCTAGAAGGCCCTTCTAACTGCCACTGTCCTGAGATATACACCTCTGTTGTGTAGATAAGGTTTTATATTCCAAGTTTATAATTTGTGAATGTGTTGAACACCAAAAAAAGATGAAATGGTGGAAGATATGCTCTAGTTGCTTTGTGTACTTTTTGCTTTATGCATGTGCTTTTTGCTAAAACTTTGCATAATGGCATGATTTGCACATGATTTTCCATTGGTATCTTATTTATGCTACTTTTTGAGCTGGTACTTTAAAAGCTTACAGTATCTTTTAAAAGTGTTACTTAAATAGATAATTTAATTCTCAGTGAGAAGCCTCTTCTTTTTCCCTCCAAGGAGAATGACATTATAGTTGGAGAGTATATTGAAATTAAAAGGCATTTGTTTGGCAAAAGGGAGAGAGGGAAAAAAAGTAATGTGCTATACTCTTCTGTGGTTTTATTTTCCCTCTTCCCCTTTTCCATATTGTAGTCATAGGTGCCTAACAATAGCACTTGGATGCCTAGCTGACTCTTCATGGCTGTGATCAGCTGTTATGCACATGGACTAGCAGGAATTTTGCACTCAAATATGTATACACCAGATCCAGATCCTGTGGAGCTCAAACTGAAGACACCTGGTTGGCTGAGACTTTGTAGGGGGAACCAGTGTGGTGCTGCAGCAGAAGGTGCTGTGGAAGTGGAGGCCATCCTGTCTTTGCAAAGTGAATGGTATTAAAGGGCTATTGCATTCTAAAGTGTGAATTGCTGTGGTATGAATTCATCCTAGAAACATGGAGCTGCTGTGGCTCTTCCTTGGCAGCCTCTCGTCCCTGTTATGTATTTGAGCTGTAATTTCTCAGTGATTCCTGGTTATGCTTGAAAAATAAGTGCCAAATTATTTCCCATTAACTACAAATAATTCTCTGGTGGGACACTTGAGCTGAGATATTTATGTAGCAACCCAGTACAATTCAATTCCTAATCCCTGTATGTATTTGGGGTTTGTCCTTAGAGGTGCCTCCCTCTCCTATTAAGGGAAGCCTTGTTGCATCACAGTTGTGATCTGTCAGTGGTCAGAGAGAGCTAGATCATAACCCGTTGCTTCTTAACTTTGGTTGTACAAACCTTTTTTTTGGGAAAAATTTCTTAGGGACTGTCATGCTCATTGATAAACCATTCCAGGTCTTGTGTCTATCATTGACCTGCATGACTTAGGGAAGTTCTATATCTTCAAAGGCAGGGCCTAGGATGCCATGGCAGGACTACTGATAGGATGAAGGCCAATGGTTTTCAAGTTAGAACAGGAAGGTTTCCATCAGACGTGAGGAAGAAGTTGTTCCCATTGAGGGTGCTGAGACACTGGCCCAGGTTGCCCAGAGAGGTGATGGAGGCCCTATCAAAGCCTGGAGACATCCTAAGGCCAGGCTTGCTGAGCAACCTCATCTAGTGCAGGATGTTCCTGTCACTGCAGGGGGTTGGCCTTTGAAGGTCCCTTTCAACTCAGCACATTCTGTGACAAGAGCTATCAAGTGCTATGGATTAGAATGTTTCAAAATGACTTTTTGATGGCATCAGGGCTTTAGGATTATCTGCTTTTTAAAAAGAACTCAACAGCAAAGCAGAGAGTGATAGGTAGAAGTAGACTGTAGAGCT
This sequence comes from Turnix velox, assembly GCA_013400935.1. Lineage (NCBI taxonomy): Eukaryota > Metazoa > Chordata > Aves > Charadriiformes > Turnicidae > Turnix > Turnix velox. Next base: position 64,226 of record VZTY01020791.1, read on the forward strand.
CTAATCTCAGGAGATTTCAGTCTTGTTTACATCCTAAGTGTACAGGAGTTGATCGAAAGACTTAATAAGACTTAATAATCAATATCACCTTCCCCGGTGTTTGAACAGAAAAAATGGATTTAAAAGAAGCAGAGTTTCACACCTGTTAATTAACTTGTGCATATTATAGAAGTCTGGATTTCTTTTTCATGCCTGGTATGGGAATTACATTTTTTCTGTTTTAACACCATTAGAAGTTAATAAAACAACTATAAAAAATTAATTGCCTAGCTTAGAGAAAGCTTTAGCAAGGTAACCTTTTATTTGTATAGCCTCCTCTTTCAACATATTGCTGAAGTGTGTTTTGTTGCTTTTTCATTTTCTTCTCCGAAGAAAAACAATCAATCTTATTAGGTCAGCACCAGGTTTTAAACCACTGCAAGTTGTCCATTTTGTTAGAGAAAAGTAACACAGCTGCATAATCTTCTTCAAGGTAGAAAAATTAGCTAGCAGAGGAAAGGCAAAAGGATGATAAAGAAAAGTTTGATAACAAGTGAGGAGATCTGAGACCTTACATAGAAGCCTGTTGAGCATGGTTGAGTGGACATCTCTGCATGGCCTTGTTCCTTTTGTCCCTGTGCAGTTCATAGCCTTAATCAGCACAGTGAACCTCAATGATATTTAATGTATAATGAGAAGTTGTTTGTCTGGTCTCAGTCAGGAATGTGAATTTATTACTTGTTCTAGGATCTATGTAATGCTTTCCAGGGAGGGAGGCTCTTAACAAAATGCAAGCATTCATCTGAAATTATTTTCCTCTTTTCTGTTTGACCCTGTGTGATCTGCAGCTGTTAACAGCAAAACAAAAGATGGAATAGATAACAAAAAAGAATAAATTCTACAAGGTGAGAAAAATGAAGAAAATGGAATACCTGTCTTTTGTGAAGTAGAATCAAATATTGTGCTTAGAGAAACTTGTGTGACTGGTTGGTTTCTAATTTCTAGTTTTGTAGGGGGCAGTTCTTAGTATTTGTAATAGTAATTTGAATTTTCATTTCTGAACTACTGATTTCTTGCAGAACAGCTTTGCAAGGATCCTCAGGCAGAGAACCTGTTAGCCATATTCCTCAATGCTCTTGGTAAACAGAGAAGAAAAGATTTCATAACCTAGTGCTGCTTATACCTGATGATGACAGAAGAACTGAGTCATTTCAAGCCCTTTTAATCATGAAAAATCCCAATGCCAAGCTCAACAACATCAACATCATCCTGCATTTTCTTGTCACTTCTCATCTGAAATCTTCTGAAATCGCCCTGGAAAACACCTATTGTTTGTAATTCACTTAAGTCATTTCTGCACCAACTCATGATGAAATTAAACATCTCTTTGGCCATTAGATCCTTATCTGAATAAGGAACGATCTGTACTGCTCTATAGAAGCTAAAGATACAAAGTCCTTTAGAATCAAATGCCTCTTGAATATTGCCAGGGGCAAGAGAATCTCTCCATCTTTTCAAGGTGTACAACATGTTTGATCATTGAGCTGTGCAAGGGGGTGTGATTGGATATATAAATTTCAATGGAACTTCTTTCCATCACCTTTTGGTACAGATAATAGCCCCAGGGATATTTAGTTTAAAGAGAAGTCACTTAAAAAGAGAGGTTTGATCAAGGCAGATAAAATGAGTGTTCAGTGGGCACAAATTGAAACACAGGAGATTCTATTTAATCATAAGAAAAAGCTGCTTTACTGTAAGGGGGAATCCAATGCTGGAATCAGATGTCCAAATGGGATGTCTCCATCCTTGGAGGTGTTGCAAACCCATCAGGTCAAAGTCCTGACCAACCTGCTGTGGGTATGGAGAAGAGAGAGTGAATCCTGGCAGGTTTTGAATTTCATCTGTGGGCGGTGAAATGCAGCTCATTTCATGTCTCTGTGTCTTCAGCACTTGATGCTAGGACACAGGCTGGATTAATTAGCTTGTGCAATAATGGTTTAGCAGGTCTGTGCATGGTCCATGCATTTTCTATTTCCAGAAGGGAGACAAGACTGCTGCAAATTCTGTTTAAGAAAAAAAAAAAAAAAAGGCAGGCACGAAATTGAAAGGAAAAATAATGGTCTCTTTAAATCACTGAGCAGCACTCATTCATTCTGGGCACTTACTTGGCTCAGCAGGTGGTATTATTTACTGACCAAAGCACATCAGTCAGCATGGCAAGCTATAGACATTTCAGAAGCCTAAAAAACCCTAATAATATAGTCTTTCCCTGACTATATAGCTCCTCTTTTTAATTTATTGTTCACAGTAGGTGGAGAAGATTGAAATCATGGTGATGATTAAAAATGAGCAGGCAGAAACTTAGCAAAGTAGGCTGACAGCTTTGAGAAATATCCAGATCTAACTGGATGAAGTCTAAAATCAACTCAACCCTCATTCTGAACTGGGAAAATGCACTGCCAGTGTCTGTTTGTAGCCATTTTCCAGTGCTTGGGTTGGTGGTGGGGTGGGAAAGACAAGATCAGACTCTAGTGGGTGGGCTGACAGGAAGTCAAGCATAAAGCCTTACTGTAATCATGAGAGCTGCATTAGATATGTGTCTTTGAACATAAGCAGAGCTTAATGTCTTTATGTCTCCGAATGACTCCTGAGTGAGCAGTCTCAGAGAGACAAAAGCTTGTTTTTTTGAGATGTGCACTGAAGCTTCGGGCTCACCAAGTCTGGTATTCAGAGGATGCAAAAGATCATTCCCTTTGGGTAGTTAGAGCAGGCAGTTGTTCCAGTAATATATTGTGTATTGGAAGATTAATGCAGTTCTGTAGAAATGGCCACAGAATCTCAGAAGTTAAAAAGAATGAGATTATTCCATTCTTCTGATGGGGCTGGAGGGGAGCAATTACTGGGATTGGCTATCAGGCACACTGGAAGAAGTTGACATGAAATAAATATGCAACATTTGTAAAAGCCAGATGTGCCTCTTGTGCCAGCCCTTCCTAAGAGAGTAGCATTTGAAGTAGAAGAATTGTTGTTGGTCAGTAGTCTAAGAGAAGCTATATCTGTTTGGGAGTGAAGGCTAACACATCCTGCTGTGGCACATTGGGAGGGACCTCTAGAGAAACTCAGGTCAGAAAGTCATCTACTTGGATGTGTTTAAAAGCCCTTGATATCAGTATTATCTCTGTGGGTGCTTTGAGGTGAGTGTGTGCTCAGTGGGAACCAACTAGAATACCATTTCAATGAACTAGAGCAATAGTCCATCGAGTTCTTTGTGAGGCTGGGACCTGAGTCTATCTGTGCTGGTACTACGTGTAGCATCTCTTAATTTTTCTGCTCATCTGCTCACCTTGTCAGTGATTCAATATGCAACTCACGAAGCCCTTCTCAAGTAGAGAATATTACCCTGCAACTAAACTTAAGTTCTCCCATTAATCTGGGGCTTAGAATTCATGATGACAAGTCTTATTTAAGGGCCTATGTAAATTTTGACATTAATAATTCTCCAGCACTTTGGTTCATATAGAGGAGCTTCCTGACCCCAGAATCATGCTATGATATATTTTTCTGTTGCTTTTATCGCAGCAATTTGTCTTCAGCTGTAGAGGTGCATTGTCTCTGCTAACACACAAACTCTCAGTAATGACTGTTTAGTTAGTTCTGTTAGTTATTTTCTGTCTATAGAATGACAAGTTTCAGTTGTTAGTGTTCTGCTGAAAACCTTGATAATGCTTTAAAATGCATTCTTTTTCTCTGGTAGACTGCAGCTCATGATCTTTAAAAATGGGAATGTCTTGATGCCAGGCCATAAGGCACTACTGCTTTTCCTCACTGAATGTTTATGCAGTGCTGGACAGGAGAACAAATATGACTTCTTCAGCGTAATGTTTGAGACATTCCAAACTTTCTTTTCTCATTTTTTTAATGCTCTGTGGATTTAATTGTATGTCTTTTGCATAGGCAAAGAGTTGGAGTTCTTAGTGTTCCCAGCCTTCCTCAGCTCCCTCCATGCAAAGCCTGGCTTTGTTCTAAACAGCAAAGTGACACCTGTCATCTCTCACTGATGACACCTCAACATTAATTAAACAGAACATTAATCATTGTGGTGTGTTCTAGCCTGCCAGTCCTTTTTGCTTCACGTTGCAAATTCCCATGAAAAGTGTTCAGTGTCTCTCAATTTTATTCCCATTTTCAGTATTGCCAAGGTTCATGGACTACTGAAACCCAGCTGTGAAGGACAATTTTATCTGAATGTGAATTACTTTTGATTTCTACATTTTAATTAGGTGGTTAATTACTTATGACCATATTGTTTCACTGATGACACTTCAATTTTTAAGATAATTAGCCAAGTATGTGAAGCTAAAGAATTATTCTTTACTGTATTCTCTTCTGTAAATCCTGCTGCTGTAATACAGCAATGAAATAGAGCCTCATAATTCTGAGAACTTCAATTTGCTTAAGCCAAATAACTATTAATTGTTTAGCAGAGTTATCTAATATTTCTAGAGTGACTCACAGTAACACAAAATGTATTGTAAGTTACATACAACTGTACTTCAGAATGCAGAATAAACCTTCATTGAATTTATTTATCCATATTTTTAATTTAGTTTCATGGAATGCTGTTCTGTTGCAAAATTAGATTATGAAGTGTCCAGGAAAAGTGGTTTCTGAACTACTGGAATTACAATTGAAGGTTTGGTACACTGATGTGAAACAAAATGTTTGGGGTGTTTGTTCTTTGTTTTTGTTGAGTCTATCTAGCCTTGACTAGAAAATTTTCCTTTTTGTAGCAAAGAAGATGGCAGGAAGAGACAGAAGTCTTATTTTTTACAAGAAATGATGCCTTGGGAAAGGTCAGACACATCTTCGGACATTCTCACAGGTTCACAGCTATCTCTGGTTTATAGGGTAGAAAACATATTTGTGTTTGTCAGCAGGTGTTTTCTCTTTGCTATGGAGGCTCTTTCTCTGACCTGAGTGAAGTTATACTTGTTTTCTGTCTAAATTTCCTATCTGTAAAATATTCCTGTGGTAGGTCCCACTGTTGTGTCTACTGAGAGCTTCAATTTCCATGGTCAGTCTTTACTTAGCTCTTAAAACAGTGGATCCTTGAACACAGCAGGATCCTCTCTATATCCTGAAACAGGAGAAATGAGATGTAACACATAGGACTTTTTAATAGGATATGTGATGGCAGGACTGGATTGGTGTATGCAGGTTGGAGGAGGGGAGATTTAGGCTGGGGAGAAGAGGGAAGTTCTTTCCTGTGGGGGTGGTGAGACACCAGAGGAGGTTGCCAAGGGAGTGCGGGTGTTTGGGACCAGGCTGGATGGGGCATTGAGCGGCCTGGTCTGGTGGAAGGCGTCCCTGCCCATGGCAGTGGGGCTGGAGCTGAATGATCTTTAAGGTCCCTTCCGACTGAAACCATTCTATGATTCTGTATGTTCCCCAAGAACCTCCCAGTCTGTCTCAGTAACAGGGATCCAGTTGACCTCCAATGACAGGACACAGGGCAATGGGTGTGAGCTGGAACCAGGAGATTGCACAGAAATATAAGAAGGAACTTTTTCACAGTGATGGTGAGAGAAGAGGGGCACAGGCTGCCCAGAGAGGGTGTAGGGTCTCTTTCTCTGGAGACATTCAAACCCCACCTGGACACCATCCTGTGTGACCTGATCTGGGTATTTGTGCTCTGGCAGGGGGATGGGACTAGATGATCTCTCCAGGTCCCTTCTAATCCCTGACATTCTGTGATTCCAAGCTTAAATATTTGAGACTGAATTGAATTGCACCTGCCTGAGCATTTGGTAATGCAGCTTGGATGAACTGAGCCCCATCTGTGATGGAGTGGGTCAAAAACCTTGTAAATGTAACCCGGTACCCAATCAGTCAGAACATTTTCAGTGAACTATCAACCAGCAGTGAGAAGGAGCTATTCCTGAAAAGGTTTGTGTAACAAATGCATCCCAGAATTGCACAAAATGCTCAAAGGTGAAATGCAGGGAGTAAATTATTCATAACAAATTATTCACTAAGCTCTATTTATCACTGGGATGAGACAGAGTCATTGACTGGACATGGAAAGAAAATTTCATTTTGGAGAGATGATATTAAAATACTGGTGTGTTAGTGTAATTATGCTGTGACTGTAAAGACTTTACTGTTCTGCAGTAAAATATGCCTTGGGTGCTACTGCAAGATTGATATTCTCCAGAGCTAGTGCACTGGATTTCTCCTTTAGCTACATAATGGAATTTTGGTACATTATTGATCTGTTCCTGTAGTGAGACAAACTTTTGCTTATTTCCTTTTCTAATAATTTGCTGAAAGTACTGTGCTCAACTGGATGGGCTAGAGAGTGGTTCATAGAATCATAGAGTTGAAAGGGACATTCCATGGTCATTTTCTACATGTGAAAAATTACTGTTCAACATGTGCAAGGTTTTCATGTTGTAATGCTTAAGCAGAGAAAAGTCAAGGATTAGAATTATAGGATATGTTAATTTGGAAGGGCCCTTCAGAGTCCATCTAGTCCAACCATCTGCAGTGAGCAGGGACAGCCTGCACTACATCAGATTGCTCAAAGCCTCAGCAAGCCCAGCCTTGGATGTCTCCAGGGATAGGGCCTCCACCACCTCTCAGGGCCAGTATCTCACCACCCTCATGGGGAGGANTTATAACTCAAGTCATTCTATGATTCTACAAATATATGATGTCTCATCCAACCCTGCCCTAGTTTCAAACCATTGGCCCTTGTCCTGTGGCTCAATGCCCTGGCAAACCGTTCCTCCCCAGCTTTCCTGTAGCCCCTTCAGGTTAAAGAGGAAGTGAGGTATATAGGGCATACTTCAGCACAGGGAAGAATTCCTTTAGGCACCTCCTTATATTTTATAAACACTTTCCTCTTGATTTGGTTTTTAAGGTTTAAAATCATAGAATCATAGAATGGTTTGGGCTGGAAGGAACCTTAAAGATCTTTTAGTTCCAACTCCCCTGCCATGGGCAAGGACACCTCCCACTACACCAGGTTGCTCAATCCCTCATCCAGCCTGGCCTTAAACACCTCCAGAGAGGGTGCATCCACAACTTCTCTGGGCAACCTGTTGCAGTGTCTCACCACCCTCACGGTGAAGAACTTCTTTCTCATATCCAGTCTTAAATTAATATATGTTTGTCTGCTGCAGGCTGTATGTGCTAATTTATTATTTACATGACCTTAATGCCCCAAGTCCTATAAGAAGCTGATGTATCATTGTGGTAGGAGCTGCATTTGTACAAAAGGACCTTGTGTTTCTTGTGTTGTCCTGTGTAGGACTTTCTGTCAGTCCATGGGTTCTTAGCACTGCAGTACTCTTAACCCATTCATGAATTGAGGCAGAAATTCTTCTTCCTTCACTCAGTCCTTATGTTGGTCACTACATTGTGAACTCATCAATGCATGGCCTATCTCTGTCTGATACTTCTCACCACACCTTATGCTGTGACCAGTGAGTGTATGGGGCTGCTGCAGGGTACAGTTGTGCTGCCTTTGAATTTATTGCCCAAGGGACACAATGTGAGATAAAATAGATGTTGCCTGATTTTAGCACAACAGATTTATTGTTTCAGTCAATTCAAGTAGTTTCAGATCTCAGATCAGGCTTTGAAATCACTTTGGAGCTTTTTTTTTTTTTTTAAAGTTGTCCTAGGTTTATTTTCAAAATCTCATAATAATACTGCTGTTTATTCATGGCAGATGAGCACATATTGGTTTGTACTGGAAGGCCCAATTTGTTCCACCCCAGTTAAAGATGCTGGCCTAAAAGCAGGAGGGGAGGTCACATGAAGACTTTGTGCAGCAGCACTTTTGATGCCTCTGTACTGACTGTAGCTCTGGCTTTGGTGTCTGAATTGCTTTCACATGCTATTGATAGACAGCCTTTCAGCAGGAAGGGAGGCTTTTCAAAATGCTTATAAAAGCATTAGTGCTCCATCATCATCATCTTGAAGAAAACAATGTCTAGATCAATCTATCTTCTTCTAAATCTTTAGAGAAACAAAATTTAAACTCATTTTGCCAAGGCCAAATGTCAATCATAAGAAAAAAATCTATATGAAATTTTAATTGCAAGATGTTCAGTGCAAATTTAATGAGTGAAATAAGAGATCTGAGAATTCAAGCATGCTCAGCTCATGCATAATGTTGACTTAAATTGGCTCTCTGGAGGTGCAGGGAATTGCGTTTTTAGAATTTACACACTGATAGAGCAAATGTACTGAGCCCTGTAGGTTAAGGTCATAAATCAGAATCATTTAACTGCCTTTGAGTGATTGCTACAGACTATAATGGTTGGGAGAACTGACTTCAGCTACAAGTGATTACTCTGCTTGGATTCTTGAAATGCTACTCAATATTCATAAATCAGTGATCATTAATCCCCCAAATAGTTCCTGTCAGCTTTCTAAATAAATTTCCTACTAGCTAATTGAGATTGAAGGAGACTAGCATGCACCAGTTTGGAATTAGGACAAATGAGCTGCTTTGCCTACCTAGGATCAGAAATACATCTGGGAGGTGATGAGGGGGGAACTGAAGCACACTGAGTATGTATCATGCAGCTAAAATTGTCACATTTAAGCCATTAACTGAAGAAGCCTTTCTTAGAATGTTTTGCCCTCTGGAGTTATAATTATTATAAAAAGACTTCTTTTTTTTTTTTTCAGGATAAAGATATATTTGTGTTTTGCACATCAAAAGTAGCTCATCAGAGGGCAAGTACACAAGGGACCAGGACCTGCCACCCTGGGACTAACATTGGTGTAAAATGCTTGCTGTTGCTTTCTTATCAACAGTTGAAAGAAATGAAAATTAATAACTTTGGTGTTGGGACGTAATTGGAATGGTTTAGCTCTGTGGAAGGTTTTAGAAATTGCACATATTAGCTTAGTTTAATGATGTTTACTGCTGTAAATGCTGTACTTGAATGTGAGGAATGTTTTATAGTTTCTAATGGTCTGTGTTGTCTTCTACTGCAGTGCATGTCCAGTGGGTTTGCAGACTCCAAATACCAAAGTTCTCTGAGAGCAGAGAGCTGAACTGTAGCACACGTGATTTGAAGCCCCTATAAATGGTTATTTCTGTGGGTCCTACAGAAGGATTTGGTGCCTTTTGTGTGTAACATCTGAGGGGCACAGCTTGTTCCTTTACTAGAAAGCCATGTCAATGGCCCAAATGGATTTGAAAAATGCTGTCTAGGACATCCCTGGCATGTTGCTGAAAGCAGAAATAAAAAGGCAATATTTAGTTGAAGGGCAATGTACAAATTAAACTGGAATTTATAGATGTTGTCAAGGATGCTGCTCCTTTGTCATGATGAGGTACAGTATCAAAAGTCACTGAGGAAGGGAGTTATGTTTGTGCCTTCTTGTAATTATCACAGAAAATCTCTTGTTAATAGGATTTATGAGGAGATGAGCTTGAGAGGAAGGATTTATTTTTTAGCTATTTCTTTTTTTAAATTCAGAACTTAAACCAGAACTGATAGTTATCTACATTCCTTTCATATCAAGACCACCGGAGTTCCAGGCAAAAAGCCACAATTAGTTTGACAAAGAGGAATTACTTTTTGAAACACGTATGCAAGGATTAAACAGAGTACTTAAGAGTAAGCCTCCTTATATTGCTGCTGCAACTTAGCCTGTTGTTGCTGTCAACATTAATGCAGATGTTAACATTGAGTCCTTTATCTTTAATTAAAACCAGCAATCTATTTAAATTTGAAGATACAATGAAGCAATCTCATCTTTTGTCTCTTCTGAAAAGACCTCATCTTTGTCTCTCCCTCATTTCTGTTCCACTTGCATTATCTCCAGCCCAAACCCTCCCCAGCTGACTGCTGTATTAAAATGTAAATGGTAGCCCTGTTAGACACCTTGGGACGGAGAACATAACCTCGTTAATTAATATCGTGAAATAACCTTGATTGCCTGCATTCAGAAGCTTATCATAGACTCATAGAATGGTTTGGGTTGGAAGGAACCTTAAAGATCATCTGGTTCCAACCCCCCTACCATAGGCAGGAACACCTCCCACTAGACCAGGTTGCAGTTCCTTGTCCTGTGAACATTTTTTTTTTCTGTTACAGTTGCTTCCATGTAGTACAAGATCCTAGAAATGTTTGTATTTTGTAGTATGTAATTATCTAATTGCTTTGCTTGGTGTTGCAGTTTGGTTAGTGATAAACTGTTAATCCTGTTAATATCTCTTAAGCTTCTTGAATCAGTAAATGACAAGCATGTTGAGTTTGCTGCCTCCTTCAGGATCATTTCGGTAGGCTTTTGGGAAGTCTGCTCCATTGGCAGGATTAATGGCCCGACTGGGGAGTGGGGCAGCTTCTTTCCTGGCACCTTGTACTGGCAATGGCAGGTAACTTACCTCTCTAAGTCCTCGTGGGAACAGATGGCGAAGGGCGGAGTATGTGAACAGAAATGGTACGGAAGACTTTCTTTCTGGTTGACCTAAACGCCACCTCTGGTGACCTGTGGGTAGTGGGAGCAGTGCATCCCTTGGGAGGTGTGCTAGGGCAGGCAGCTGATAGGAAGTGGAGGTCAGTTCACCAAACCGTGGTGTGTGCTGTTTAACTCTGCTTCCACTGCTTGCTTTCTAGTGTGGCATAAAGCCCCCCCCCTAACACTCTGTTCAGTCCCATGGACAACCTGGCAAGAGGGGGAAGTAACAATGGGATTTTCTTTTTTTATTTTCAACCTAATCTTCAGGTGTGACCAGGTCACACAGGAAGGCGTCCAAGCAGGTTTTGAATGTCTCCAGAGAAGGAGACCCCACACCCCCTCTGTGTAGCCTGTGCCACTCTTCTGTCACCCTAACTCTGACAAAGTTTTTTGTCATATTTCTGTGGAACCTCCTGTGTTCCAGCTTGTACCCATTGCCCCTTGTCCTGCCATTGGAGGTCACTGTGAAGAGCCTGGCTCCATCCTCCTGACACTCACCCTTTACGTGTTTATCGACAGCATCATTGCAAAGTCTATCCAGATGTTTGTTTGCATGAACTTCCCTGAAGGAATAGCTCCAAACTGTGGTGTTTGCAATTATTTATTTACTTTTTAGCTTTTTTTGTACACCTGCAACTACTAGTGTCCGGCTCTGAGGATTCTGTTATTTTTATTTCCATTGTTATGCCTCCAATTGCTAATTCCTTGTGCTGTTGCAGTGTTTTTTCTCTAAGAATAGACTGTTTGGTTCTGTAGAGCTTGGCATAAAAAGGGAGCACATGCTAAACTGCAGCAAGGATATTCTCATCTCTGCATTTTTCATGCTGCTTTGCCAGCACTTCCTTCTTGTACTGTGAAAACTGATTGTGAAATGATAAATAGCCAAAGCTTGTTATGTCTTGTTAATAGCCTAATCCCATTGTCATGTCAGATCCTCTAATCTTGATCCAAATTTTGTCTGTTGATCTAATTAGGTTTTTCATTTGTTCCTGGCAAATTTCTGGCTCTTGGAGCTGCTGGGCTGGCTCTTGGGACCGATGAGGTGAAATGATCCATACGGTTCCTAGTGGCTTTAAACAGAAACATCTGTCAGAAATGAGCAGTTTGTTGGCTGGGTTTAGCAGTGAGTGAACTTGCATTTGACAGCACTGCTCTTGCTTCTGAGTGACTTCTGTCGCTGAGAAAAGCTAATAGGGACTCTAGAGCCAGCAGAGATTGTTCTTCTCTACCAGGGTCTGTAGGATGCCTTCTGCTCTTTGCTCACCTTCACTGTAAAATTCAAAGCACAGAGAGAACATTGACATATTTTCATTCTTTGTTTATGTTTCTATCCTTTTCTTCATTGCAGAAGAAATTTCAGTGATCATAGCTCTGATTTCTTCCTGATGACTAAAGATTTTGGTTTTTTGGGTTTTTTTTAAGTCATTAGTGACTTTTGATGGAGTCTAAAGCTAAGACTTTAAATAATATCCTGAATACACTTGATCTCTATTGTACATTAGAGTTTGACTTAAACTGCCCCAGAAGGATGACACACATCTGCAGCGTGTATCTGTGAACTATGCTTATACATATTTGCACACATGCATCAATATAACCAACTGCCTGTTCTCTTTTGTCACCCTACGTTTCATAGTGCCACTCATTCTTAAACTGTATGCCTCCAAAAGTGACTTTCTTGGCCCTACAGGGGGCAGAACTGGATGATCTTTGAGGTTCCAACCCAAACCGTGGAAAGATGGATCGGTTTTTGGGGGGAAAGATTCAGGAAGAGAGTAAAACAAACAGATATGAGCAGTGATTTTGGAAAACCAGGTTTAACCTAAGTATTGATAGTTTCCAACTATGGGCTTGTACACCTCTGGAATATGTGCTGTAGCCAAGTCTGAGCCCTGCTAAAACACAGTCAGCCCCAGCTGAACTGAAAGGTCTGTAAGATGCAGAGTTCAGGATGGTCAACCCAGTCATGCCCTATGACTTGAAATTTTCCCTGCTTTTGACTTCTTAGTCAGAACATATTTTACTTGGCATTTAAAAGCTAAGATATTAGGAATATGGAAATAAAGTCAACCCCTTCTTAATTTTTCTCTATGTTATGCACAATGGCAGATTTTGCTATGGAACAACTTGACACCCTCAGAAATAAAAGGAAAAAGAGCATCTGTACAGAGGAGTCCCAGAATGAAAGTGTGTAGGGAGTAGCTGTTCTCAGTAAAAGGGACTATAATGATTATATTTCTGAAATGATTGAGGCTAATAAATGTTGTTATGCAAAAAGAAATGATCCTTTTTTATTGGTCCATCGAGGAGGGCTATAATTTTTTTATGTTCGAGCTCTGATCAGAAACTGAAGTGACATATGGAATCAGAATTGAAATACAGCTCTGTGGAATAATTTATCAGTAGGAAAAAATTGCATCTGATAAAGCTGCTGAATTTTTGGCATCAATTACACCATCATTGTGTGAGCACTGGTGAGAGACATTTATGCCTGGGTTTCAGCAGCCCTGTGCTCTGAATGAATGGAGAATTTCAGATAAATGCATTTCCCTTTCCAAGTACGTGTGGGTATTCTGCAGGGTTTTTCTTAAATTGAATTGTAATCAGATAGAGACATTACTTAGCTACTTGGGAAGATAATTTCTAAGAATGAGAAATTAGTGTGAAATTCTTCTGGAAATTTATAGCTCTTAGAACTACCAGATCTTTCAGGATGTTTCACATCTCTGTTCCAGTACATATTTAATCAGGGAATGGAGCAGTAGGTTGAGGGGGAACAGTTTTAATCTGCAAGAGGGAAGATTTAGGTGAGAAATTAGGAATGTCATGAGCCCCTGGCCCAGGTTGCCCAGAGAAGCTGTGTCTTCTTCATCCCTGGAGAGGTTCAAGGCCAAACTGGACAGGGCTTGGAGCAACCTGGGCTGGTGGGAGGTGTTCCTGCCCAAGGTAGGGGATGGAACTGATCTTGAAGTCACTTTCAACCCAAACCATTCCTATTGTTCAATTATTCTGTGATACAAACAACATCTCTTTTTGGTTTATTTTGTTTTAATATTGTATCTCAACAATGTGCTGATCCAGATTAGCTTCCCAGACTTGTCCTATTTATATTACCTGCTGTGACTTCCTTTCAGTTCTGGCTGAAACCAGGTTTTGAATTTTGAAACCATTACAATATCTCAGTTGTTTCACCAAACAGCTGTTTCACAGCTCAGACCCATCTTGTGTCCTGACTGCTGCAGCAGACTGAGAAAAGCAGCGAAGAGCTGTTGTTAAAGAGCTATGTTGCAAAGAGCTATTTTAAAGTGTCAAAGGTGCTGTTGCTGTCACATGCTGTCCTGAGGGGTCTTCAGGCATGTCTTTGTAAGGAGAAAGGTTATCCCTGTAGGTGTGGAGCTCCAAGCCTTGTGTAAGCCTTACTAAGCCTCTTAACATAATCTTTGACCACAGGCCATTTGTCAACCCTCTATCATTTCTCCCTAGGTTGCATGTCAACCTTTGTGAGGCTCACTGAAGTCTACATCTTAAAACACTGCTCTTCCTTTTGCTGTTGGTGACAGTAAAGTGGCAGACTCCTTGAACCTGGATGTATAGCTCAGTTGGGAGAGCATCAGACTCCCAATCTGAGGGTCAGGGGTTCAAGTCCCCATCCAGGTATGAGGCTTGTCAGAGTTGGGCTGATGGTTGGACTTGATGATCTGAAAGGTCCAACCTTGATTATGAAACTATGAAACTCACAGTTCATGAAACACTGGGTGCAAGGGCTGAACACCTTGTGGTTGGGTTAAGGAAATTCAATCAGTGTGTAGCTCACTGACCTTTGTTGTGCTCTAGCTGCAGCTCTGTTGAAGTCTTGTCCTGTTGCCTTATGGAATACTTATTGCTTGGATGAAATCTGTCTAGAAGCTTCACCTGTATTGTTATGGATTTATTCAGAACAGATCTATCCAGCTGCTGCTGTAAAAAGGCTGTTGCTGTTGCACATCTTGATGCACAGGCACAGGACAGAGGATTGTAAATAAAAAGAATGAACAAACTGATGAGTTACTGAGGAGAGTGCAGGGAGTGTGAGTTAGGAGTCTTAGGTCAAATGGGACTAGTACCTGTCTGTGTATCAGCTTTTTGTTTTTAACACAGTTGTTTTGACCCCGAGGAGACTCTTGCTGTCTTTTTCCTGGTGCCATTCCTAGGTGTCTCCTCCTACGGAGCCACATGAGGTTCATTTGAAGTAAATTCAGTCATGTCCCATCAAGCTGAGATCCATTTTATTCCTCTAGGGGCTAAGGGCCACTGCACATATTACCATCACATCACAAATCTGAGGTCTCACTGACCCTGGTCAAAAAACCTCAAAAACCTTTATTTGCAGGTCTTTTCTCTAGGCAGCATTTTCTCCCTCAGAAGCTGTCACATCTTGGTGCACGTACAGGATTTTTATAAACAAGCACAAACCGCTCTTATTCAGGGAAACATTCTGCTGGGACTGGTCAGATCTGAATGAGCTCTCAACTTCTGAGATGACTGACTGGGATTGCAAATTTGAGTTCTGTAACATTCCTTATTATGGAGGTTATGCCTTGGGATCCTACGTGGGAATCAGGTCCATATTGTGTGTTACCTGTGCTGCCTTGGGGTGGGAAGGTGGTCCAGCCCATCATATTTAGCAGAAAATACAACAGATGGAGAAAAGTGGGGGTGGAGCAGCAGGAGGAAAAGCTGAAGCAGAACTGATCAATGTGGTAGTGTGTGCTATCAGCACATCAGCAACCTCTTTGCCTTGTGAGGGCTCCCCAGACCTCTGGTTGTGTCTGATGGAGAAGTAGATGTCAGCAAGAAGCAGGAGAACCCCAGAGATCCAGCAGAGTCCTACTGCTGCTCCTTCTGTTACGGCTCTTGCTGTTATGAATCCTTTCTCCTCCAAGGTCATGTCAGTCCAGAGACTGGTGGTGGTTTATGAGCTGTCACAGGGACAGATATTTTACAAAGCGACTTTAATTTTCTTTTCATACTCTGTAAAGCTCTTGCCAGTCTCTCTCTTCTAAGTTTAAAGTGCCATGTGCTGAGTGTTATTCCAAGCTTTTCCTTTGGCAGGGAGAGAAAGGCAGGCCTGTTCTGCTGGAATAATAGTCACTCTCATTTGCTGAGGATGCCATGTGTTGTGTTTTGGAGCCAAGACATCTTTCTGATTCTGTGATACCTAAATCCCCTACCCAATTTTTCCCATGCTTGAAGTTCTAATAAAATCCATTCCAAGTTGCCTGTTCACCAAGCAGGGTGTGTAATCTCTTCATTATGCCTGGCTTGCTGGGCACATGAGTAAACCTGGCTGTGTGTCAGGATGACTGTTTGTATCGCCTGACAGTAATTGGAACAGAGTTAAATAAAATCAGTGTTTTGTCTGTCCTTAGATTGGACTCATCAGCAGATGGGGAATGCTGCCATTCATTCTCTATTTTTTGGCAGGGAACTGCATGGCAGACAGACCCCTGCTATGCTGGGGAGAGATGGTTCAGTGAGGTTCAGGGAAGAGCTAATAATATGTCATTTACTTCTGTCACACTTGGAATATGGTTTGATTTGATAATTTAAAATAGAATCATAGAATCATAGAATGGTTTGGGTTGGAAAGGACCCTAAAGATTATCTGGTTCCACCTCCCCTGCCATGGGCAGGAACACTTCCCACTATACCAGGCTGCTCAGTGTCTCATCCAGCCTGGCCTTAAACACCTCCAGGGTTTGAGGGGGCATCCACAACCTCTCTGGGTAACCTCTTCCAGTGTCTCACCACCCTCACAGGAGATAATTTCTTTCTTATATCCAGCCTCAATCTCCCCTCTTCCAGTTTGCATCCATTACTCCTAGTCCTGCCATCCTGGACCCTATTCAGAAGTCCTAACCCAGCCCCCTTCAGGGACCGTGAGGTCCCCCTGAGCCTTCTCTTCTCCAGGCTGAACAACCCCAACTCCTTCAGCCTGTCCTCAGAAGGGAGGTGCTCCAGCCCTCTCATCATCTTTGTGGCCTCCTCTGGACCCACTCCATTTTTGAATCTTAAAGGAATCTGCTTTATTACCTACCTCCTGGTTTGACATCTGTGTAGCAAAATGTGAGAGTTTGGAATATGCAAACTAAAATCAAAGTGGAGAATTCCCTTTGAAGCTTACTTTCTAGTTTTTCTCCCTCCCCACCTTTTAATATTCAGCCTGCTGTAATTTTATTTCTCTGAAATTTTCAGTGTAATTGAAAGAGCGTTGAAGGAACAAAGCAAATATTTACATTGCACAAATGCCACTTGATGTGATTAGTTATAAGCAATCTATTTAAAATTTAATATGTGTATTAAACACGTGCAGACACATGCATGCACACATGGAGAAGCCAGTGGAATAAATTGGCAGTCCAGATAACCTAGAATTTTCCAGGCTCTGGAGCACAGTATGTGAAAAAAAGATTTTGGTTGGTCTGATCATGAGGTTTTAAAGATTTCATAGGGGAGGTGTTTAACTGTTGGCCTCCCATTCTGTCCTATGATGATTTGAAATGCTGATAGTCAGCATTTTCTGAAAAATCAGATGATGCAGACAGACAATATGGTGTGATTCCCATCCACCAGGGAAAGAGATATTTCAGTTATGGTTTCCTCAGTACCTTTACCACTTTTTTAACAGGATAATAGCACTTCTGTAGAACTGAGAGAAGTATTAAGATCCACCAAACCTGATATCATAGAATGGTTTGG